>JPJV01000179.1:0-33394 GCA_000750745.1 Pseudogymnoascus sp. VKM F-4281 (FW-2241)
CCCCAACCCCCCCACCTTACCCCGCAAAATGCCAAATGCCGCCATCCACCGAATCAGAGGCGTTTATCAGATGTGCGTAGACGATTGCAAAAGGTTTGGCTTTGAGATCCCAGAGTAGACTATCCAAGACAACTTGAAATATAGAGGGACTACTACCTTGTATATGTTTACTACTTAATTGTTGCTGTATATCGCGTATGTTGAGTTTCGCCGCACAGTTGAAACGGAAATGGTGGCGCGAAAGGGAAGTCGTTATACTTCTAGATCAATCGGGCTTTTTGGAGAGAAGATTGTTAGATCCCTGCCAACCTTTTCACGCCGCCGATATCTTCCGACAGATACAGAGTGGCTAACATTGATGGTAGAGGAGAATCAAACCAAGGCACAGTGAGTAGTAACACCAGAAGGAAATAATTTCTACCGTTACAATAGCTATTTCGCTAGAGCCTTCAAATACAAACGCCACCACTATGTTCCTCGCCCCGCCGTACATTTATTCTCTAAATACATTCCGCATACTAAACTCACGAGAAAATAGGAGTTGACTGTTCAATGGTCGTACCCAGCGCCGCGCTGCCATGGACTACTGGAAACCGTCAGCATCAGTGGACGGACAAGACGTGGAAAAATAGAAAAACTCACCTCGGACTATTCTGATTCCCAAGCCCCAACGGACTCGCAGTGTTCGCACGGTTATATCCCTGCGGCCCCTGATTCGAGTTTAGAGACATGCCACTCCCCCTCGTCTCGTTTCTCCCCAAAAGCTGTGACGTTGGTGACGGAGTCATGCGCGCATTACCTACGAGAGGGACATTGCTAGCATGTCTCGACTCCGCCGCGAACGAGCCTTGATACACGTGGCTCTTCTCATCATACGGGCTCCCGTCGTGAGAGTTCGCTGTTGAGGGAGGAAGGGCCATGTTTGCAGGGTGGCGACGCATCGACTCCGAGTCCCAGTCGTCGTCGTCGAGGTCAAGGCCGGGCTTAAAGCCGCCTTTCATCTCCCCGCGAGCTGTGGCACCGAGGGCGTCGAGCTCTGTTGAAAGGTTCGTCTGCGACTTGATGAACGACGCGCGATCATCGGACATGGTCTGGTAGCGCGTATCCGGATTCTTGCGCATAGAGGCGAGGACAGCGGAAACGGTGACGAGAATGAGCAGGACGAAGGCAAAGACAGCGTTGACGACAAAGAACACGACTCCGATGACGCCTGTGGCTAGCGCAGGCTGGCCAAAAATGTCCGAGAAGAAAATTAGGCAGATTGCATTGAAGAGGTTAATGGCACAGATCGAAATGTTGACTGTGTTTGTGCTCTTGTCCATCCAAGGTTTTAGGACGCTCGCGGCGACAAGCACGCCGGCTTCAATGATTAGTAGCCCAATGGCTTGCGCAGTGCCGCTTCGCTGACCAAGCGCAACGAACATGCCTTTGACAAGGATGTAGATGAGCGTTGGGATGATGTAGTAGTATGCCGATGCGCGGAACTGGATGTATAGGAAGCCCCACCTGTTCAGTGAAGTGGGGTCGGAGTAGAGCATGTATGCGGGGTTCTTGTGCATCGTGTTTGAGCGCCGCCCGATCATGACGACCTTCGAAGCTGCCCACCCCAATATGGCTGTCATCCCAAAAAAGAAGACGACGGCTAGGGCTACCTCAGCAGGTGAATCGACCCTGGTAAATTCCCAGAGACAAAGGATCGTCATTTGCGGGTATCCAATTAGGACCATGCGGTACATAATCCCCTTGAGGACGGTCTTCCAGCCATTGCGGAATTCCTCGAACTTTTCGCTCTTCATCCACTTATACTTGACAGACAACTCACAGAAACCCTTAAAGATCACAACGCCAATAGTTGTAGCTGCTAGAAAGAAGCAGAAGAAAATGAGCCCAGTGAGAAACAAATTAGTCGACTCCATACTGGAGCGGAACGCGACCCGGTCGATGCCCTTGACAGTGTACGATCCGGTTTTGGGATTAACGATGTTCTGGTTGTTTTGTGCACGCTTCAAGATGGGGCCACCGATGGAGTTCGCCTCTGCGGCTATCGTAAGTGAGCGCCTCATGACGTTGACAGACGTTGTCGTGAGGGTATTGAGGACTGTAGATGCTGTTCCCCCAGTCGACTTCTGGTACCAGGACGCAAGATCCTGCAGGAAGTCTACACTGATAATACCCATGGTCCACTGGAAGTTTTGGGTCCACGACTGAACGATGGGTGGGAGAGGGACAGCTGTAAGTCCGACTATAGCAACGGCCTGGAAGTAACCAAAGAGGGAGAGCGCATATGCGGCTATGTGCGCCGCGGTATTAGAGTGACCTAATCCCGCAATCACAGCCGATACCACGAGAGCCAAACCAGCAATACCAGCAGTTCCCCAGCTGACACCGTTCTGATCAACAGTCTTTCCGTTCGATAACTGCGCCTGGACGCAGGCCCCGCTGAGGCCGGGTGTCTCCCTGGACTCGAAGTTGATCTTGACGGTCGCGTCGAGATCGGGCACTGTGTATGCAATAAACGGGATATTCTTCACAACGTCCTCACCAACTGTCCAGGGCGCGGAGAACGGCATCGGGCCGGGATGCATCGTGCACAAGCCAAGCAGCTCCTTGGTTTCGCACGGGTCGATGGAGGTTTTGAGGATGACATAGCCGTATGCGGCAACCTCGACCTGGAGGAGGAACTTTCCGCTCAGCGAGGAGGTGCCATCCACGTCGATATTGATTGTGTAGTTGTCGGGCGTGAAAGCGACATTGAACAGCTTGGCTGAGAAATTGGAGTCCTCGATGCATTCGCTAAGAGATGTGGATTGGAGAATGCGCTCCGCCGATGCCGTGCTGGCAATGAAGGAGACGAGAGCAGTGAGGGTGGTGAGCGGCGAGAGATTTGCAAAGCGCATGGTGGGCGATTCTGTCGGGGACAACTTGTGTGTGCAACAGTTGCTGAAGTTGCGTTGTTGGTGATCGGGAGGACTCCAGAGGTCAGGTCAGCGACAAGACCTCGTCGTCGTTCGTCGAGTTGAAGTCTCTTTGGAGTCCTTGGCTACCATAGGAGTTTCTTCATTCCGTAACTTATTGTTCGTGAGTATTTGGTCGTGGATCACGGTTCGAGTTTCTTCGTTATTGTTGTTGTTGTTGATGTTGTTGTGTTGATTGAAATGAAGTGTCCGGAGGTTATTCAAACCCCAAAGCATCCCCTCAGCATTCTCCCCTCCGCTTCCAGGTATACAAGTACTAGTATACAAATAGTATACTGAAGTACGCAACCAACGCGCTGACTCGCTGACTCGCTGACTGCGCCCCAATCCTTCCCCGGCTTAGTAGCGGATGTGCTGTACTTTGGTGTAGTACTGTGCTTGTTTGCCCTGCATCTCCGGTAATCCGTATGGCTATATCCTGGTTTCAAACTGTAGATCGAAGCAGGGTCTGTGTCGTATTTGTGCTTGGCGCAATTTTAGCATGACCCTATTCGACTTCTTTGAAGGATCGTCCTTCTTTGGCATGGGACTAGTAGCGAGGGGTCACGTGACATCAACTTCCTGCTCTACCTGGTATTTGTTGGCAACATTGCCGCCATATCTTACGGCAGTGGTGACCCACGTTCGAATCTCATCGAGAGCCGGAGTAGACGGACGTCAATCGACAAGAGTCAACAGATGGTATCGTCGCCATAGTAGCTAACCAGCCCTCCTGGATCGATTCGACGGAGGCAGTAGAGTAGGAGCAAAGCTAATCCCCCCCTTGCCTCCTCAATGTTCTCCTCCTTCAATACACTCCTTGGTTTGAGAGGTAGTCTTTGCCATAGTTAGACTGTGATGATGCCATGTCCATGTACTTGACAGTTTGACGATAGCTCCCCCCCCCCACCGCCGTCAAAGAGATCGGCCTGGGTTCTAATTTAAGCTTAGAGCACCTACTACACGGGAGATCGCCGCTGTCGTAAGTTAAGATCAGACTCACATCCCCTCTACTACTTTGAACATCATATCTAGAAATCGCAGAAGCTTCTTAGAGAAGGAATATATAACATAACGAGGTTGACTATACTTTGTCGATAACCAGGGGATTGCTCTACTCGCTGAATTAGGTTAGTTAAGTGGCAATCTCGACACCCTCCTAAGGACTTCACGGGGTCAGTCTCACCATCCCCTCCCTACTCATTCCCCGGCTTCGATACTAAAGCTTCATAGTGATTTGTGAAAATGAAGAGAATGGCGGGTCATCCGTCTTCGGACCGCAGCAGGAAATCGATGCAGTTATCATCGTAACAGACCAGGAGCACGGCTCCTTGCTTAAGCGCGCAGCTAAGCTCGCCGTCGGCGATGGGGTTCGGATCTATGGGGGCAGGACAAAAGATTTCACCTTGGCTGCTGAAGGGGCTGCGATTCTCGCATTCAGGCGAATATTATGCTGGTACGATAGGAAGGCATATGACGACGGCTTTACGCAAGCGCGTCCAACGTGCAGGGAGTATATATGATGTACTTGATGAGATGACCTTCGCTACCATCCAATATTTCCCGTCCATTATGTCTAATAGACAGGAAGGTGCAGACTCATCCACCGAGCGCCAGCCGACCATCGAACAGGGGTCACAAGTGCAACATACCCGGATATTTCCAAACTTCTCTTGAGTTTAGGGAAGCGTCTTGGTAGTCCTGATGTGCCGATTGTCCAAACTTGCCAGTCATATTAGTCTACATGCCGAACCCTTCGGTACTCGTCCTATAATTTGGCGTTTAAATTGAGTTTCCGCCAATAAAAACTCATAAACTATAGCATGTATTAAATGGGTCTTGTCTGTCTTTAACTAGGACTGCTTAAAGTTTGCAAAAGAACCGCAGCCATTTAGGTGGGCCCATAATAGCAAGAAATGACACCTAAATAGGAGTCCCTTCACCCTCCTGCTCGTAGAATATAAGACACCTAACCTCAATACTCTGTCTCCCCGGCGCATCCTTCGGCGTCTGTGGATCTATAAACGCCGTATGCCCCGAGCCATGCGCAATCCCCGGTCTCCCAGTCATCAACTCGCTCTCCGAATCAAAGCACTTAATAAACATGGCCATGTCGGGTGTCATATCCTTGAAATAATGGAACTGGTGCTTCTCGCTCGGTGCTATGGCATATGTCTCGCCCATAACCTCGTACCCCTCCGTGGAGCCCGCGGAATTCGGATCTGCGAGCACTTCGCCCGTTTCGCTTGCATTTTTGGGGTAGAGGAGGTCCACCTTGACGAAGTCGCTAGGGTCTAAGCTGCGCCCGTCGATGACAGCGAGGGGGAAGTCTGAGGCGGAGTTCTGGATAGGACGCCAAACGTTTATGATTTGGTACCGGCCTTTGAGGAGGTCATCGACTTCGTCTTCCGGGACATGACGACGCACTCTGACCTCGGCTGCGCGGGGGGTCTGGTCTATATGAACTAGTTGGACTGGTTGTCGCGGCGAAGACTTCTCCCTTCGCCGTATCGTGTGGTCGAATATAACCACCTTTTTCACACCAGGAAGCTTCTGTCGAACAAGAGCCTCGACTTCATTATAATACCCCTCTCTCACTTGCTTATCATCCGTAAAGGACGTTTCTTTCGCTGGGGCATTGTACACTGCAAAACCGGAATTATCGGTAGTGAACTCTTGCTCATGACCGGTTAAGTCATGAACTGGATGGCTAAAGTCCTTTAGCTGGTAGGAGTATCCAGACCCATCAACCTTCGACCAGGGCTTTTTAAAGGCCTCGGTAGCGTGTGGATCGTAGGTAGCTGGATCGATATATTTGAATGTGGTGGTGGTCATCCTGGCGGTTACGGAAAACACTGTGCTGGTATCAAAGAAAGATATAGGAATCGACTACAAGTGAATATCTTGCTCCAGAAACAAACCTATCTCTTGTATACTTAGAGATGGAGGGTTAGCGACAAGGCAAGAAGCTGTCCGAAATGATATGGGTATTATATAGATAAGGTGAGGGGTCGTTAAAGCTTACAAACCAAAAAACCCGAGAGGCCCACAAGGCCAAGAATGTTAGCGATGATCAGGATGTCAGAGGAATGAGCAGAGATCCACGAAATTGACTGCTATGGGGGCAATACGGTACTTAGTATACTATGTACGCGCGTGAGATGTTTCTAGTAAATCTTACTTTGACGAAAACAAAACCCCCTCATTGGAATCCATTCGCAGTATAATGACGTCATAGATGCGATGCTAAACGGCAACGAGTACCCATTGCTGTATGTCTTTTGATAGATTTATCATCAATATTTCCGTATTTATATGGTATTTGGTGTGCAACATGGGAGTAAACACCACATAGGACCATACACCCCAGTGGATGAGGCATCTCGTGCGCCCTGCTAGATACAACCTTGGAATATAGTTGCTTTATACTCCCAATCTGCTAATACTATTGTATGCATAGCGTGGAAGCCAAGCCGCTTGATGCCCCAAGGGCCTCAGGGGTGACCGTGGGGTGCCCGAAGAGTGACGGGAAGCAAGGTGGGTTGGAGGCGCGAGCGGGAACTCTACCAGAGCGCTGCCGTTTTAGCGCAGGTAACTTATCCCGTTCAATTGCCTTGCTTGCCCTTATAATATCCTCCATCATCCGCCGTTTGTGAGCCATAAGTCTGAAAAGTATATTTGTACTGACATAGTAAGGAAAATATGAAAATAACGCGCGTTGAAGGGGTGACGATTCGTGCAGGGCTGTGACAAACCAAGATATCTGTTATGGGAGTTTGACGCCCTGATTAAGAATCTACTGTAGGGGCGTGAATTGGATTCCGCGCTCGAACAGTACAGTACATACAACACAAGTGCAAACAGTACGCCCAGTATATAAGCTACACTGCGCAGCGTTTAACTAGGAACGAACCCCCAGCAGGTTTAGGTTATTAATACCTTGCCAAGTGATTAGCTGCGTTTCAGCTGATCCCGAGCGATCCACGCTGCGAGTGCTTATTTTGACAGGTCAATCATTTCGAGATGAGAGCTGGCCGGAGACGAGAGTAAACGCATCGTCATGTCCGAACAAAACAACACCAACGTTGCGGTCGGGCTAGAGCCAAACACCCGTTACTCATGGAACGATTCCTCTGCAAGTGAAGCCCAATCGAAGGGGCAGTCTTCGCACCGTAATGTTCATCTGTATCCTTCCCAGGCGGCTAGAGCTGACATGAACCACAGAAGATAACAAAAAGTACCATTGCCCATGCGGCAGCACCATGTCTCGAAGGTATGTTGCTGGGGACTTTAGAATGCAGGCTACTGTAAGAGAATGAAGATGATCTAATTGTCCTCGCATTTAAGCGACGTGCTGTTACGACATATTCGAAAGTGCCAGAAGGCTCGGGATACACTGGAGCGCTCGGGTTCCACTTCAAGAAGACCGTCTCGATCTAAAACTGCGTGCAATGAGTGCGCCGCCTCTCGATTAAAATGCGACTCTCAAAATCCTTGCTCGGGATGCGAAAAGAAGTCGTTGAGGTGTGAGTACACAAGGAAAGGATACTCGGATCCATACAAAGTCTTCCGTATCCCAACGGCAAATCCTGCCGTGGAACATGCAACCGAGACGAGCCCTCACCAGGCCCAAAACATGAATACGGAACTTGCTGCCAGCATTCTACCTACGCCACCTGCCAATAGTACATCTGCCGTGGAACAAAGTGGTGTGCTTGGATTCAGCGGATTGGATTTCAATACACCTTACGAGCACACGAGTGCGGCTTTCCTATCAGGCCACGGCTCAACCAGCATGAATGATGCCTTCTTCGACCTAGACTGGGACTCACTATTAACAAATCTAGATTGGCCCGAAGATGTAGTCTCGGCGAACAATGCCGCGACGACTGTGTCAGATTTTACCGAAACAAGCTCAGTCCAAAAGGAAACTGCATGGAATTTCACAGAAGGGCTTCAATTGCGGCAAATCGACAGTGTTGAAGCCAAGTGTATTGAGATACAGGGCTACATAGGAGCTTTTCAGACAGGCATTGATCATACCATCCTATCCAGGTACCTAACTCGCGACCGGTTGGTTGATTGTGTGCAGCTCTATGCGAAATGTTTCCAATCCATCCACCCTATTCTTCATTTGCCGACATTTGAACTCACGAAGACACCGCCTGATCTACTTGTAGCCATGTTGCTAGTGGGTGCATGCTATTCCAGTAGTATCATTCCTCCAACTATTGTTGTACAGGGGGCAATACATATGCTGCTTGTATTGGAGTGCTCCACGGTAAGCATATATCAATGGATGTTTCGGAATCTAGGCGCTGACAGACTTATTTAAGCACGAAAGAGCAATGAGCGCTCCCCCATTGGCATCTATACAGGCCACTGCTCTATTGTGTCAGCTCCTCATTTTGACCCAGAACCCGCAGGCCTATTATTTCGCTACGATGCATAGAGCTCGCACCATCTCAGTAAGTCCAATGTCCTTTCTTTTCTTTTCTTTGTAATGGTGAATCCTAATCGAGGGGGTTTCTGTTTATAGATGGCCGAGCGGGCAGGTCTTTTCTATGCCAGTGACGCAATAACTCACTGGGATTTAAACGATAACTCCTTTGATTGGATTCTTTGGAGTCAATTAGAGATGCGAAAAAGGTTAGCAGGAAATATGAACTTTGATGTCCTGGATGTCTTGCAAAACTAACATCAAATGATCTGGTAGACTTGCGCATCACATTTTTGTCGATGACACTGGAGGCAATATATTTACACGAAGCTCATCACATATATCGCCATTCACGTTCTATGTCGATACACCATGTTATAATGATTGCTGGGTAGCCCCCACGGCAAATGAATGCTTAGAGAAGCTTCGAAGAGCCCCTCCTCCTATTCAGGTAGCAACGGCTGTCAAAAGACTTCGATCGGCCACCTCTCTGCAAAGTCATCATCTTTTCGATGCATCGGATTGTGGAATGCTTGAAATTATAGTCGCTCTTCACAACGTACTGTTCCGGACAATGGAGGAGAGTCTGGATGATGAAAACAATGTGCCACTTGACGAAGCCGGCGCTTCTGCTCAATCAGCAGACATGAATTTTTCGGACTTACTGAACCGTGACCTCCTCAATTACGACGTTGCAAATATTGCCACGAAGATTGTCGGTAAATATGGATCCGCCGCAATCAGGCGCGTTGACGACGCCCTCGATGCCTGGCTGAGGAATTGGAATGCTCGTCGGGTGCGTGACATTTACGACGAGAGACATGGCGCGTTCACCCACCCATTAAATTTTTGGCTCCTGGCTAAATTGTTCCTGGTTTTACACTTTTTCCGAAATCGATATCAAGGACACGTCCCCGGCATGGGCGAAGACGGCCAACCACGAGACTCGGAACTGCACGCGTTCTACAACAATAATGGAGCGGCTCAGGGTAGACTGGCAATCCAGATGCAGGTGATCAGCTGGCTATCAAAGCTCAGAAGGCAACGAGAGGGAAGTTTGTTGTCAGGCGGAAGCTTCTTATCTGAGGTTTTGAATATGCAATAGCGGTTAGTACATTTGGCATGTAAAACGGCGGAAACTTTACCTTATTATGTAATGATATCCCAAGTTAAGGCGTTAATATTTCCGGTTTGAGATCGATTTGCCTGCCAAAAGCGCATTGACAACGGCCACCTCGACTGCTGGTTCTGCTAGCGATCAGAAAAGAGGCGGGCAAGTACGGGTTTTTGCTGTGAATCTATTCATGGTCTATTGCGATTCTAGTTATGGCTAATGAAAAGTATATATTTTAGATGAATCGGAACGAACAAAGAAATCGGCGTAGGCGTAATACGGAAGCTTACAAAGGCTGGATTCGTTGCATCGGGCGGCGGAACGAGCTGATTAAACGCATTCAATAACCGCATCGCATGGGCTTTGCTTTCACTCCCATGGGAATGTTTTTTTCAATTTCAATTCGGAATTACACCCACTCTCTCAGCCAAAGTATTAATCATCGCATTGGATTGGCTAGCTCCACCCATCCGCACGGTCCGGGATAAATTCCACCCAACCCCAAAAAGGGGCCTTGTCACCGCCACAAAAATAGCCATATTGAGCTAAAATAGTAACCGCCCCTGATGCATGCTTATTTATGCCGAGGATCGATGTCGCCTATCGGATTATGGCGGATATGTGTGTGGGTGTAGGTGTTTGTGCTCGGAGATGGGAGGGCTTGGAGTATCCACTACTAGATGTGCTTACAGTGCACAGCACGACCCTTTGTTAGGCACCAAGCAAGGCACTTTGACTTGGTCAAGATTCTCGGCGCGGTTTCAATTGAATACATGTCTGGTTGGAAATTGTATCTCAGGCCCTGTCAGCAACTTAGCATGCTTACAAACGAGGAGGAGAACCCCGACAGCTAATCCAACAGGTGTTGGTTTCCTGTGACCTCCACCAATGTCTAACCGTAATCATCCACCCCAAACCCTAGACCAGCTCCTTCCAAGTTACACTGTACGGTAATGCTATGCGATCCTTCGTTCATATCTTGTGTTTCTCCAGTTTACAATGCCATAGAGTAGAAGCAAGATGCTTCCCCCTCCCCCTTTTCACCCTACGCATACGACTGTGCCTGCCTAGAGCACGGCTCGCTCCATATACTCGCCGTCACGATGGCGTCGAACTCGGATGATTCACGTACTGATACCAACCAGTCAAACAAGATTGAAGAAGACAACACTCGGCAAGAATGGGCACTAAAGTCCAAAGTCGCCGCGTTCCATGAGCGGGACAAAGCATCTGGCCTTCCAGGGCGTCATCTCGGTATAACATGGAAGGATCTCACAGTCGAAGTCGCAAGATCTCATGCCTCTGTCCACGAAAATGTCATATCCCAGTTGAACATCCCAAAACTAATTAAGGAGTCTCGGCATGAAGCTACGCTGAAGACGATTCTCGATAACAGCCATGGCTGTGTAAAGCCGGGGGAAATGTTATTAGTCCTGGGCCGGCCTGGGTCAGGCTGTACGACCCTGCTCAACATTCTGGCCAACCAGCGAAATGGATATGGAAAGATCTCTGGAGATGTGCACTACGGTACCATAAAGGCCGCAGATGCGAGGCGTTATGCAGGCCAAATTGTCGTGAATGGGGAGGAGGAAATCTTCTTCCCGTCGCTGACAGTGAGGCAAACGATGGACTTTGCAACTCGGCTCAAGAAGCCCTTCCACCTGCCAGATGGAGTGGCAAATGGAGAGGAGCTTCGTACAGAGATACGCGACTTCTTGCTGGAATCCATGGGGATTGAGCATACTATCGACACGAAAGTGGGAGATGCCTTCATCCGTGGGGTATCGGGTGGTGAGAGGAAACGAGTGTCTATTGTTGAGTGTTTGGCATCTAGGGGAAGCATTTTCTGCTGGGACAACGCTACTAGGGGTCTTGATGCCAGCAAGTAAGTAGAACAAGACGTATATATATATAATATAGTATGTTTCTGCTAACGTTCATTTAGTGCTCTAGAGTATGTCAAGGCGATTCGGGCCATGACAGACATTCTTGGCCTTAGTTCTATCTTCACGCTATACCAAGCCGGCAATGGTATCTATAACCTTTTTGATAAGGTCCTTGTCTTGGACGAGGGCAACCAGATATACTACGGTCCTATGGTAAGCGCCCAGCCTTTCATGGAACAGATCGGCTTCATCTGTGACGATGGGGCAAACGTTGCCGATTACTTGACGGGCATCACTGTCTCTACGGAGCGGAAAATTCAAAAGGGCTTTGAACGTAGCTTCCCTCGAACCTCGGACGCCGTTAGGAAGGAGTACAAGAATACCCTTATCTACCAGCAAATGAAGGCAGAATACGATTACCCATCGACGGACGATGCCATAGCCAATACGACTCTTTTTCGCAGAGGAGTAGCCATGGAAAAAGACAAGAGGCTACCAGCTAGCAGCTCTATGACGGTTGGATTTCAGGATCAGGTTATTACCTGCATACAACGCCAGTATCAAATTCTCTGGGGTGACAAAGCGACATTCTTCATCAAGCAGATATCGACGGTGGTCCAGGCGCTCATGGCAGGCTCGCTCTTCTATAACGCACCAGACACCTCAGCCGGCCTGTTTATGAAGTCTGGCGCCTGCTTCTTTGCAATCTTTTTCAACGCTCTTATGTCTATGTCTGAGGTTACCGACTCCTTCACAGGAAGACCCGTCATACTTAAACATAAATCGTTTGCGTTCTTCCACCCTGCGGCGCTTTGTATTGCCCAGATCGCAACCGATATCCCAGTCATCCTATTCCAAGTTTCCGTTTTCTGCTTGGTAATATACTTTATGGTTGGGTTAACCATGTCGGCCGGCGCTTTTTTTACCTTTTGGGCTGTTGTTGTGGCAACAACTATGGTGAGTCTAACCAGAAGTCTTTAAACTCTACGATGCTGATTGAAAACTATAGTGTATGACAGCCTTTTTCAGAGGCATTGGCGCCTCTTTTGGTACCTTTGATGAGGCGTCCAAGGTTTCCGGCTTTATTATTGTTGCCTGCATGATGTATTTGGGCTATATGATTCCCAAGCCAGCCATGCATCCATGGTTTGTCTGGCTCTTTTGGATTAATCCTATGGCCTATGGATTTGACGCAATATTATCTAACGAGTTTCACAATAAGATTATTCCTTGCGAGGGAATGAATCTAATTCCTAGCAGCTCTGGAATCTCCAATTTGGGCCATCAAGCTTGCGCTGGTATTGGCGGTGCTATACCAAGACAGACGTTTATTAATGGCGATGATTATCTTGCTTCGCTGTCCTATAGCCATGCTCACATTTGGAGAAATTTTGGAATTGTTTGGGCTTGGTGGGCGCTGTTCGTTGCCTTAACTATTTGGTCGACCTCAAAATGGGCATCGTCGACTGAGAATGGGCCGCGCTTAGTAATTCCACGAGAACGTGCTCAAAACGTGGCGGCTCAACGCCAGATAGATGAAGAGGGACAGGTTGATGAAAAGGTAATAACTCCACCGTCGGGAAGTGATGCCGAAGCTACCTCGGCATCGGGAGAAGGAGAGCGACAGGCAAATCTCATTCGCAACTCATCGATATTCACCTGGCGGGACCTATCCTATACAGTCAAGACTCGGTCTGGCGACCTTGTTCTGCTCAACAATGTACAAGGCTACGTTAAGCCCGGCAATCTCACTGCCCTGATGGGATCCTCTGGTGCCGGAAAGTCGACCCTTCTCGATGTGCTCGCCCAACGCAAGACCGAAGGCACCATTCGCGGCTCCATTATGGTCGACGGTCATCCGCTTCCCATATCCTTTCAGCGATCTGTGGGATACTGCGAGCAGCTTGACGTTCACGAGCCCTACGCCACTGTCCGCGAGGCGCTCGAATTTTCAGCTCTCCTCCGACAAAGCCGCGAGATGCAGCGCGAGGAGAAACTAGCTTACGTCGAGACGATTATTGATCTGCTTGAGCTGCACGACCTTGCTGATACGCTTATTGGACAAGAAGGCACTGGGCTGAGCATTGAACAGCGTAAGCGCGTTACTATTGGCATTGAACTGGTTTCTAAGCCGGGCATTCTCTTCCTTGATGAGCCGACATCTGGCCTAGATGGCCAGTCTGCATTTCACACTGTTCGCTTTCTTCGGAAGCTAGCCGCCGTGGGCCAAGCCGTGCTCGTGACAATCCACCAGCCATCAGCCCAGCTATTCGCACAATTCGACACGCTGCTACTGCTCGCCAAGGGGGGCAAAACAGTGTACTTTGGAGACATTGGCGAGATGGCCAATACCGTCAGTGGATACTTTGGACAATATGGTGCCCCATGTCCCGCTAAGGCCAATCCAGCCGAGCACATCATTGATGTCGTTTCGGGCACTCTCTCCGGCGGCAGAGACTGGAATGCCGTTTGGCTATCCTCTCCTGAATACAAGGCCATGAAACTCGAGCTTGACCAGATAATCCAAGATGCTGCTGCCAAACCCTCTTCAGACGACACCGCGGATTACCGTGAGTTTGCAATGCCGCTATGGGACCAGATTAAGCTCGTGACGCAGCGTATGAATGTCTCCCTTTACCGCAACACTGAATACGTCAATAACAAGATTATGCTACACATCATCTGCGCTCTACTCAACGGCTTCTCGTTCTGGAAGGTCGGAGAATCTGCAAGCGAATTACAACTTAAACTCTTCGCCATTTTCAACTTCATCTTTGTGGCACCGGGCGTGCTCGCTCAGCTTCAGCCCCTCTTCATCCACCGCCGTGATATCTATGAAGCACGCGAGAAAAAGGCTAAGATGTACTCATGGATTGCGTTCGTCACTGGGCTCATTGTATCGGAGATCCCATATTTGATCGTCTGCGCTATATTATATTTTCTGTGCTGGTACTATACAGTTGGATTTCCGGCCACCACTTCACGTGCCGGGGCAACGTTCTTTGTCATGCTTATGTACGAGTTCTTATACACGGGAATGGGCCAGTTTATTGCCGCCTATGCCCCTAATGCAGTTTTTGCGGCACTAACAAACCCGATGCTGATTGGTGCTTTGGTATCCTTTTGCGGTGTGTTGGTTCCATACTCTCAGATCCAGGAATTCTGGCGCTACTGGATCTACTATCTTAACCCGTTTAACTACCTCATGGGTAGTTTATTGGTATTCAGTCTGTGGGGAATCGACGTGAAGTGCACCGAGGGCGAATTCGCAATATTCAACCCTCCCGATGGACAGACCTGCGGAGATTACATGGCTAGCTATCTCGCTCGTGCCCCTGGCCATCTCGCCAACCCGGATGCCACGTTTGATTGCAAAGTGTGCCCCTTTGAAAATGCCTCCGACTACCTGAAGACCCTTTACCTAGAAGAATACTCGTATGGGTGGAGGAATGCCGGTATTGTGGTCCTTATGGTGTTTAGCTCATACGGGCTGGTTTATGCGCTGATGAAGCTTCGGACGAAGACATCCAAGACGGCTGAGTAGAATCGCGTAATTTAGTAGTGAAGGGAGTAGTTATTCATTGGTTAGTCCTGTGATAGATGATATAGACATGCAGCTTAAGAAAAAATGATTAGATCTCAAGCTTTTGTTCGCACTTTTGTTCGCACTTTTGTTTGGTGTTTGTAAGCCTCGGAATATAAATCAAGTATCCTCAATTGAGATGGCGCATGACTGCACCAATGTGTGAGACCACCCCCGTACGTGAATGTGAGCTCACCACGTAGAATGTGGGAGATATTCGTAGAATGCTGCGGCTCTGGTGGTCGAACGGGATATGCTGCCCGAGCTACTTACTAATGATTTCCAACAAGACCCTATGAGCTCCATAGGATGGAAGTAATTCCGAGCTGTTACAAAGCTGTTACCAAGCAAGCTTGATTAGCTACCCCGAGATCTGGTTACCCCCTGTAGTATATGCACAATAAGCAGGTAATCAGATCCGATCGGCGCAGAGCTACCCATGCCTTAACGGCTACTAGATTATAAGATTTAACTAGTTGCCTGAAGCTCAATCATCTTTCTTCATTATCAAAATCGCCCACCCATAAGACTCAACTACTCAACCCCATTTCGCACACAAGCAAAGAACAGAGAAATAATGGCACCAACGAACCAAGCCGCATGGCTCACCAAGGCCGGCACCCCGCTTGAGGTCAACGATGCCCCATTGCCCGCGGCAGGACCCGGAGAACTTGTCGTG
Organism: Pseudogymnoascus sp. VKM F-4281 (FW-2241); assembly: GCA_000750745.1. Classification (NCBI taxonomy): domain Eukaryota; kingdom Fungi; phylum Ascomycota; class Leotiomycetes; order Thelebolales; family Thelebolaceae; genus Pseudogymnoascus; species Pseudogymnoascus sp. VKM F-4281 (FW-2241). The sequence goes on from JPJV01000179.1 coordinate 15,657, forward strand.
AAGAATGCTGCGGTCGCCATCAACCCGCTCGACTGTCATATGCAGGACCACGGCGTCTTCGTCCAGCAGTGGCCGTCCGTCTTTGGCTGTGACGTGGCTGGTGAGGTTTATGAGACGGGGGAGGGCGTGGACTCGTTTAAGAAGGGAGACCGTGTTATTGGGTAGGTCCATAAATTGTTCTGTATCATTACCAAGTGCCCCCTATACTGATACTCTCTGTGATAGGCACGCCATCAACCTAGTCAGCGGTCGCCCTCAAGATGGTGCCTATGCTCTGTTCACAGTCGTCCCAGCCAATAAAGCTGCCATTCTCCCTGATACAATCTCCTTCACCGACGGTGTTGTGGTTCCGTTTGCCTTGGAGGCCGCCGTTTGCGCGCTCTCTCTCAAGGTGCCAGGCGTCGCTATGCCAGGAGTCTCTACGCCAGCCCTCGCGCTGCCTTACCCTTCGCTGGAGAATGTGTCGGCCACAGGCAAGACGCTCGTCATATATGGCGGCTCATCATCCGTCGGCTCCATGACCACTCAACTAGCCACCGCAGCTGGAATCAATGTCATTTCTGTTGCTGGTGAGCACAACTTCGACTTCAGCAAGCGCTGTGGGGCGACTCAAGTTTTTAGCCACAAGGATCCGTTGGTTGTCGAAAAGGTCATTGAAGCAGTGGGAAACTCAGAGTTTATTGGCATTTTTGATGTCATCGCGACGCCTGGGACATACGCCCACGACTTAGCCATCCTTGCTAAACTAGGCGGTGGCCACCTTGCCTCGGTGCATCCTCCTCCTCCTGATCTGCCCGCCAACGTAACAGGTGGAATGATCTTTGCCGTCAACGACATTGCGACACCCGTATGGAAAGAGTACGTTACGCCCGCCTTAAAGTCTGGAAAGCTGCAGTGCCTTCCCCCACCTACCGTCGTTGGGAAAGGCTTGGAGCACATCAACGAAGCTTTGGCGAAGTGCAAGGCTGGTGTTAGTGCGACGAAGCTGGTAGTAGAGCTTTAAAATTGAAATTGAAATTCTAGATATATGTGTTAGTAAATAAGAAGGTCTGTGATTAAAGTATCTTGTGGGTATCATTGGGATAAATCGTCCAATACAGAGCAAATCATAGGGTAAATCAATATTTTGCCATTGTTTTAATGGGCGACTTAAGAAAACTCTATAGGAAGGTGCAACCGATCACATGGGCCCACGACTAGCCGCGTCATCGCATTTACTTCCTACAAATTACAGTGCAAGAATCACATCTTATACTTCACTTTAGCTACTATTGCTAATGGTATTTATTGGTTGAGTGCCCGAAAATGGCGAGTGGTTGTATTGGATAGGTACTGAAAGATAATAACATACTTCTAAAAATTCCAAAATAAATAAGAGATAATAGGATAACAGGACTAACTAATAACAAAAGGACAATTTCTAATTATCAAATTCTACGCCCAGGCTCCGCATCGCTCATCCAAAACATGAGGCAGTGCTCGTTTGTCTATTCAATTCTTACCTACCGCTTGCGCCACTGTATCACAGACGACCGTCCCAACTGCAGCAGCGAATGGCGGGCACATCATAGAGAAATGGTCTGTAAAAAATCATGTTAGCGGTGCTCTCCCAATAGTATAGCAAGGAATTAACTAACCTCCATCTACAACATGCACGGAAATATGATCCCCAACAAGGTCCTCCCATCCATTAGTCCCGAAAGTTTCGCGCCGACCGTAGAACCACGAATTGAAATAAACCTCAAACTCTGGTAGCACCATTTCACTGAGCTGCTTGCCAATTTCGACACCGGGACGGCACATGGCAGCCGGGGGCGCATCTGGGCGGTTGTCTAGCCCAAGCTTAGCCCATACGACCGCAACATGTTGTGGCTGGCGATCGTCGGGAAATTTTGGCGCATCGTAACGGGACAAGGCGCGGCACGTGGCCATTAGATGAGCCCTCTCCTTGACAGACAGATCTTCGGGGAGATCACGGGCGCGGTTGATGCCCTCAAACGTGCCGAGCTTATCGACAAAGTCTGTCGTGACGATGCTAGTCGGGATGAGGGACGGGGCGCGCATGTCGAGGATGACAAGTGCGAGGATAGATTCGCCCTGCGTGGTGAGACGATGCGCAACCTCATAGGCATACATGGAGCCTGCTGACCAGCCTCCGATGAGGTATGGCCCCTGAGGTTGGATTCTGCGGATAGTTCGGATGAAGATGGTAGCCATTTCCTGGATCGACAAGTCGAAAGCCTCTGGGCTCGCCAAGAATGGCGACTCGAGAGCATAGATTCGACGGCCCTTGGGAAGGGCGCTCAGATGGATATATGACTCAACCGTGCCCGAACCGTCAGTGGTCATGAACAACGGGGCATCCTTGGAGCGTGACTGTCCCTGAATCAACACCGCCCGAGAGACGGCATTGTCAAGCTTGTCCTGCCTTGCAGACCCGCTCGAGTTCACCTTCTTGGCCACAGGCTCGACAGGATGATGCGACCTGTTTGTGGGAGACAGGCTCTCCGATAGTACCTCTTGCGGTGTTGTTTCCACTGGTCCATCCAATTCCTCACGTGCAGCCGCCACTGTCGGTTGGTCAGAGAAGAAGGCGGCGGGCAACTCGATTCCAGTATCCTCCTGGAATGTAGACGTGATTCTGATGCTCAGCATTGAGTCCATACCCATGGATTCAAATGTGGTCGAGGGTGTAATATCACTGGCCTCGAGTCCTAGTGCATCGGCAACAAGTTTTAACAGATGCGTGCTAGGACCCTGGGGTGCGGCGCTGCGCTTTTCGCTGCTCTTGCGTTTTGGTGGTGGCTGAGACGCGGCTCTGACCTTTTTCTCTTGTTTTCTAACTTCTTCAACCTGCTCATTTCCCAGCTCTTTGCGCACTTCGGCTGGCGTTGGGAAATTTGTGAAGAAGGCAGCCGGCAGCTCAACGGCCGTAGCCCTCTGGAAGTCGCCCAGAATGCTGATGCTCATCTGGGAATCGACACCCAATTCTGTAAATGCAGTGCCCTTAGTCTTGTCTAATTCAGTCACGCTCATGCCACACTGCTCTGCAACAATAGCGAGCAGGTCCGCAGCGAGATCCACCACGTCCGACATGCTGTTCCGCGACGATGACGAAAATTCAGAAGTAGGCGTAGCTGAAGGGCTGGTATCTGAGCTAGTTGCACTCGCTGCCTGCCACTCTCGCTTTGGGATAGCCTGCTGTGCGCGCGGCTTTTTTGGGAACGTGCGAGCTGAGCCTGTCAACATTGCGAAGAAGTCTCGTTCGAGTTTCTTGAAGCAGATATCCGTGCAGAGCGCCACGAGCTTATCTTGAGAATTGGTTAGGTACACGTCGCACAAGCTTGTACCTGTTTTAGCATCTTGCTCTCGAATGGTCGTATAGGCACGGAATGGCCCATTCGACGAAAGATCACCCAGAACGCGCAGTGATCCAATGTGATTCGCGATATGGACCTCATTCTTGGGCTTGTGCACGTCAGCATTGAGCAGGAAGCCAGCAATGTGGACGAGGGCATCGATAGCAAAGGGACTGCAAGTAAAGGTGCCCAGTGCTGGGTTCGCGGCCAGGTCGAGGGTCATGACGGCATCCTGGAAGCCCACAGCCACAGTGGCCTCCTCAACAGCATGGAACGGCTCCGAGTAGTCGACGATTTCGGAAAACACCTTGTAAAATAGAGTCTTATCCATCGCATGAACTTGTCGAGGGCGGAGCGACTCATCGAGGCTACGTATGCGTGCCTTTACGAGCGGTTTCATTCGAGACCATGCTTGAGTGATGGGCGTGTCGGGCTGGTTCAGACGAATCAAGCAGGACCCGTACTCAACAGGGTTGGCAACTCCCTGCTTGCGAGATAAGAATCGAACTGAAACAACGTCAGTTGATTGATCAAGGACTCCCTCCACAAAGACCTGTGGTAGCTCAGTGTTGTGTTCACGGAGCACAAGAGGGGATAGCATGCTCAAGTCGGCCAGCTCGTATGTTGACAAAGATGAGGCCTGTGCAGTATTGCGGCTTTCTTTGTCAAGGTATGCGGCCGCGGTGTAAGCCATATCCATGAAGATACTCGCTGGGCAGATTGCGACGCCGTCAACAACATGGCCGCCGATGGCCTTGGCGAGGTTTTGATCAGACAGGTCGACTCCAAATGTTGCGAGCAGTCGGGACTCTTCCTTACGGAATTGATCAACTCTATGCAGAGATGTAGAAGACAACTGAGAAGCTCCTGAGGTAGGTGAGCTTGTGCTAGAGGTGGTGTCAACCACCGCCCTTGTCTTGTATGAATGCCAAAACTCCTTGTTATCGAATGCATAGGTGGGAAGATCGGTCACCATGCGGAGGCTGTCGAGATGGTCCTTATGGAATTCTGCCCAAGACACAGGGAGCTGTGCGCGGTATGCGGCGGCAACAGACTGAGAGATGGTCGCCCAGTCGTCACGCCCGCGACGCAAGCTGGGGTGGCCCGTAAGGCTCACCTTCTGAAGTGATGAGGACAACAGACCAATGCAGACTGGGTGTGGCCCAACTTCAACGACAAATGACTGTTCCTGGATGAGCCCCTGGTCCTCGCATGCACGCACTGCTTCAACGAAAGCAACTGGCTCACGAGTGTGCCTACGGAGATACTGCGCGTTGAAGACTCCTTCCTCGCCGGGCTTGACGATACGGCCAAGCAAAGTAGATGCCACCGCAATAGTGGGGGCTTTAAACGTCACTCGCTCAGCAGCCGACTGAAGGTCATCGAGCAAAGGATCCATTTGTCGGGTGTGAAATGCGAATTGGACGCGCAGACGAGTAACTGCGACGCTTGCATCGTCCGACTTGAGATAGCTTTCCAATGCATCAATGGCAGCGACAGGACCACCAACGACGGTGCTTGAGGGCCCATTGACACAAGTCACCTCGCATCCTGCTGTGGTTGCCAAATCACGCATACGATATTGGACGGTGGTCAATGGAAGTCCGACGGCCAGCATACCAGCCTCGGCTGGCACGCATTTCGTGAAGATGAGCTCTGCACGCTCACAAGCCATAGCGAGTGCATCTCCCACGGATAGCACTCCGGCAATACAAAGTGCCGCGTACTCACCTAAGCTGTGACCGACGAGCAGTGTCGGGAGCACACCGAGCGACTGCCAGTATTGGGAGAGGGCAATCTCGAGAGCGACAGTGGCTACCTGCATATCGCGTTCGGCAGAGGTCGAGGCAGCATCTTCTCCGGATGCGCGAATCACGTCGATAAATTGACAGTTTAGCCCCTGAGCATCGCAGAGGCTTTGGTATGAATCAAGAAGGCGCTTGAATGTGGCAGATGTGCGGTAAAGCGTGCCGCCCATGCCCATGTGCTGACTGCCTTGGCCCGTGAAGGCGAAGACCACCGACGATGCTGGCTCCTTGGCCTCATCCTTGCCAGTTGCAGGCTGCAACTGGCGTAGGAGATCTTCGGTAGACTGAGCCACATACGCTTCTCGTTGCACGTGGTGCATGCGGCGGGCCGTGGTTGTGTAGGCCAGATCGGCTAGCGGAGTCTCTGGGTGTTGTGTCAAATACTCACGGAGACGGCTTCTGTTGGCTTCTTGAGATGCGACAGTGCGGCCAGATGTGACAACAACATGGTGCAATCGTGCATCAGGCTGAGTCGGAGGCAACTGCACAGCAAAGGATGGCGCATCATGTAGCAGCAAGCTCACGTTGCCGCCGGCGGCATCGAAGTTGTTGACCAGGATGTAGCGAGGAGTCGTCCCGTTACGCGTCCACGCCTGGCCGTTGGCAAGTTTGATATCAGTGCCTAGGATAGGCTTCAGGTACGGGTTGAGGGTAAATGGCTGGCCAGGCTGAGGAGGAATGGTATTTTTGCGCAGCATGAGAATCGTCTTGATCAGCGACACGACACCAGCCGCAGCCTCGCTGTGGCCCACATTGGCCTTGATGGCGCCAACGATAAGTGGCTGCTGGCGACTGGGGCGGCCAGGGGGCGCAAAGACACTCTGCACCGCCTGCATTTCGACTTTATCACCCGCCTGCGTTCCTGTGCCGTGCATCTCGATGGCACTGACGTCTTGTGGGCGCACTGCGGCCTGGCGCAGAACACGGCGATATAGTGCTGCTTGTGCATCCTCACCAGGATATGTGATGGATCCAGCACCGGCGTTGCAGTTGCGGGCCGCGCCGGCCACAACTGCGAGAATATTGTCCTTGGATCGGACGGCGTCGTCCATTCGCTTCAGCACAATGACAGCGACACCCTCGCCTCTACAGTAGCCATCGGCCGCATCTGAGTACGTCTTGCAGGCGCCCGTAGGCGAAAGGAAGCCTCCCTGGCTCAGACCAGCGAACCACTCGGGGGCGTTGAGCAACGTGCCACCACCCACCACTGCGGCGTCGCATTCACCTGAGGCGAGGGCCTCGCGTGCCAGGCAGAGGGCCGTGGCGCTGGAGGAACAGCCTGTATCGATGCTGTAGAAGCCGCCGGCCCACTGGAAATAATGTCCAATGCGACCCGGGGCAAAGCTGCGGTTGACTGCCGGCAGGAAATGCGTGTCAATGCCCTGCTGCTCGTTGATTGTCTTCCAGTCATCCACTGTCTGGCCAAAGTATGTAGCAATGCGTGGCGGGTTTTGCTTGTTGTCGGCAGGCGAGTACCCGGCCATCTCGAGCGCCTCATATGTCGTCATAAGAAGCATGCGCTGCACCGGGTCCATCTGAAGGGCTTCCCGCGGCGAGATGTTGAACAGCCGGTGGTCAAAGTCTCCTGGTGTCTTGATGAAACATCCATGGCGGGCGAGGAGAGCATTGTGAGTACGACGAGTTGGGTCGTAGAAATCGTCGACATTGAAGCGGGAAGATGGAATCTCCTTGTGTGCCGTCGTTCCTGACTCAAGCAGCTCCCAGAGCTCATCTAGCGTGTCACTTTCAGGGAAGCGTCCCGACATTCCGACAACGGCGATTTCATGGCGAGGGACGCTATCTATGTCATTGCCATAAGGCATAGGGGATGGCTCATACTCGCCAATAGAAACGCTTTGGCCGTGTTGCTCCAAAATGCTGCTCAGTTGGGATATATCCCAAGAAGTCGAGCCAACTGTCGTTAGGACAATATTTTCGTTGTCCTTTTCTTGAAGCACTGTGGCTACTGCGCGGATTGCGTCCTCAACTCGGGCCGGCTTGTGCCCAATATCGGTCACTGCGAGGCGCAATGTGTCGCCAAATGTTACCGCGGAAAGAGAGTCGCTAACAGAGTGCGCAGAGTATAGGGGTCTCTGAACGGTGAGTGTATTAAGCGCTGGGGAAGTGCCCACTATTTGAGCGTCGTCGATTGATGGAAGATGAGAGCCGAACATAAGGCATCGAGTCGGGGCGGACGTGGCGGCTTGGGCAAGGACCCAAGTCTGACTCTGTGAAAGGGTGTCAAGGGTTGAGGGTGGTGCGGCGACAACTATGCCCATAGGCAAGACCTGGCCGATATATGCGCGTTTGAGTGGTCGTAGCGTGGCATTGAACTTTTCCAGTTGCTGCTCAAGCTCTTGCTCGTCGACGCCCGAGACCGTGCGTGCCCATGTGCCCTGGGAATCTTCAATATCCTTGCTTGTCCGTTGCAAGGCAATGGCTAGGCGGAATGCAACAGCAACACCCTCCAAGCCCAGTGTGACAACATCAGCTACTGTTGTCGCCGTCGATGCAACTGACGCCGCAATCAACCCAATGCCAAATCCAACAGAGGAAAGTTTGTCTATCCGTTTGTCTGATAAGATTGAAGAGTGATTCTCTGCAAAACTGCTAGACTGTTAGCTTATAGTGCACTGCCAACTGAGCTGCTTCAGCCTCGATTTTGGGGAACTTGCATTAAGAGTTGGCCAATCTGAATCGTGGTCAAGAGGACAATTTCGGCCACAACACTGGAGTGGCCGGCTTGTTTCTCCGCGAGCTCCACGAGATCCTCAAACACGCCAAAGCTGGCACGCTCGAGGCCGCTCAACGCAGTTGTCTCCCTTTGTACAACTTGTGAGGCTTCATTCAGGAGGGTTCGGAGCTGCGGGCGAGTCCTGGCTCGCACGCTCAGGTCGTGTATCGCCCCGAGTAAATCTATGTGTTCATCGGGGAACAGGAGAACGTGGCTAGGGGAAGCCATATTGGAGGAGATGGACCAGTCTGTGCTTCTCCAAGCTGTTGAGGTATCCAACTACAAATAAAAGGCATGCTTCTGTCTATATTATATAGACACTCGTACAGCCATAACTACGGGGCGGCCGATGAGAATGATAAGCAGCGTGTTACGCGCGCCAATGTCTCTATTGCTATGACCAGGAGCCATACCATGAGGTGCTCACGCCGATTACTTTTTGTGCCTGTAATCAAAATCCCTCCAAAGAAAGAATCCAGCGAATTCAATAATGCCTCTCCAGTCAAATTGATGAGACAAGGCTGCTGTTACAAGGCCGTGTGGAGCTCGTGTCAGAGCCGCCCATGAGTATCCGCACCATAAGCGTCCATATCATAAGCATGCAGAGTGTGCTCGTAAATAAGCATGCAGCGATAAGAGTAGTCTAGGCTAGAACAAAAGATATAAGGCACAGAGAGCCGACTTACAGTAGCTAGAAATCCCGCGCAGGGTATGCTGGATCCTAGTCAGGGTAAGGAACAAGTCACACTGTGGCTTGCTAGGGGATCGTATTCAGCCTCAATGGTCCGAATGATAACCAGCCACTTTGTCAACTTTTACGCGGGATCTGACAGTGGGTGGTGTATCATCAACGGCCTCTCCTTGATTTTGTCTTTCCCAAAATCATTGTCGCTATCGCCATAACATCATCTCTCTACTCCAATCAAATTTCGTTACCATGGCGACTCTCACCACGGATATTGCTGAGATTGCTCACATTCTCAAACGCGAGCGCTACCACCGCGACACTGCCCAGTGGGCTTTGTGCCGCGCTGCCTTCCACCCCGACGCCTCCAAGACATATGTCAACGTTGCCTGGTTTGTGAAACCCTTGGTCGAATTATCTTTTCATTCCAAAGCTAATTGCTCATGAATTGATATCAGGTACGAAGGTGATGTGGATAACTTTCTGCAGCAGTCGGCCCAGATGCACAAAGGCAAGGTCAACATCCTCCACTCGTCGTTTGACCCCGTCGAGATCCACGTCCGCGGCCAGCGTGCCACCAGCGAGGCCTTTTGCGTCATCACCAGTTTGCTGACGCTGGACGGCGTGGACTACGAGCTGGCCTCTTACATGCGCCTCTTGACTCGCCTGGAGAAGCTGTCGGAGTCCGGCCAGTGGTGCATGCTCAGCCTGGAATCTATCTACGTTCGCGATCGTATTGTCACCGCCTTCCCAGGGTCGGGACCAGGCACGCTCATCATGAGTGAGGAGGTTCAGGCATACCCAAAGGGCTATCGCCACTTGGCACTCGTGATGCGACATCGGGGCTTGAACCCAAAGGTGGACCTTCCCCACGAGGATGATCAGCAAGGCGTACGTCAATTACTTGACCGGAACCGTGAATTTCTGGACGGCGCTGAGTAGGGGTTGGAGGGGATGTTCCGTAGGGACTGGTAGCGTTCATTTGGGGGCTAAATTAGCTGGACCGATTGCCACGTCCCAAGCAATTAATAATATTCACCAAGAGTGGTCTCGTAATGTAATCCGAGAGGATGTAATCCTCGTAATATGAAGTGCGGCCTCATCCTGCACGGCTGAGCAAAGTGTGCCTTACGGATGGTTGTTTCCGTTAGTCCGGTGCAGGAGGAGTGGAGCAAGAAAGTTCCATTGCACGAGTTGCCTGCATTGTACGTACTGTACCACATATCCAAGCACATGCTGTCCTGTCCTGTCCTCTACCACGTTGTATTCTGCCATCTTGTAACTTGTAATAACCCGTGCGGATGCAAGCTACTCTGCCAGGTTGTTGCCGTAGCTTCTCGGCACAAGGAGAAGTGGTGGGATTCCGGTGGCGCCTGAGCGAAACGTCTTGCCAAACAATAGAGAAACGTACCGCATTGGAATGAGCATCATGTGTGTATATATGGCGTGATAGGTTTTCAGCTAGGATCGTACCTTCTACCTATAGATTAATAGTTCCTTACTAGGCTCTTGGATATTGCGGCGGCTCTCCTACAGTATCTTGTGGGAGGTAAAGTAGCTTTGGCTAGGTAGCAAGATGCTAGGAGCACGTGATATGAAGTGTGGTGGGGCGCGTTCTTCGACTTGGCAAATGGGTTGGAAGGTTCACGCGGGATCAGGATGGTAGATGGGAAGCACCGCAGGGGGGTTTGATCGACAGCAGGGATGTTAATTCTATAATCGGCTATAATTTACGAGCTAACCATATCAATCACGACGGCCCATCTCGTAAATTATCCCCTAACGGTGAAAGGTACGTCCTTGAAGAATGCAAATGCAAATGCATATGCAAATGCAAATGCAAGGTAGTTGACGTGCATAAGATAAGGTACTTGGCTGTGAAAAGATACTTGAAGTGCAAAGTATAGTAAGCTATAATAGATGGATACTATTGCTATATTAACCAGTCTGGACTTCCCTGCCCGCCATCATTTACTCCTCCCATACGTCCCACCACCACTACCTTGTTGTCTAGTGCTTCTCCACTTTGACCCTCAGGAGGTCCTGCGCATTCCGATACGCTATCATCTCCAATTGCTCGCTGTTGAGCATCCCGCTCTCCTCCAGTTGCTGGAACCACTCTAGGCCCCTTTCATTGGACTCAAACGGATAATCAACACTGTACATGATGTGGTCAACCCGCGTATTCTCCAGTATACACTTCATGGGCGCTAGACTCCACGATCCAGACGTAGTAATCCATATGTTCTCGTCCCAGACCTCACGAAGCGGACGATCCCGAGAGCCCCAGCCAGCCCAGCGAGTGCTCATGTCGATGCACCGTTCCAGCATGAACGGGAGCATCTCACCCATGTGACCGACGACAATCTTCAGCTTGGGAAAGCGGTCAAACACTCCGGCAGCAAAAAGCTTCAGGACGTGCAGGCCGACATCGCTATGCCAACCCCAGCCTGCTGCGCCGAGGCTCACAGCGACAGGTGTGGGATATTCCCCTTGGTACTGCTCAGCCATCGAGGCTGATGGCCACGTCGGATGCAGATAGATTGGCACGTCTAGTTCACTGGCCTTTGCCCACAGAACGTCGTATGCGGCGGAATCGAAATGTGTCCCGTTGGCATGGTTGTCTATCAAAGCTCCGACAAAGTTGAGCATCGACACACTTCGTTCAAGCTCACGCGCCGACTCAGCTGGGTCTCCGACTGGTAGGACAGCCAAGGCGGCGTAGCGATGGCTCTGATTGCTTTGTGCAATGCCAGCGGCCAGCTCATCATTGCCTTTTTGGCAGCTTTCCACACTAGGACCACCTGCGGAGATCCAGGTTAGCCAATGTTGAGCCACGGCACAAATGTTAAATCTGGGGTTCTCTTGCCTGGGGTGAACGCGTGCGAGATAACTTGAAGGGATATTTTGCCGCGGTCCATTGCTGCAAGGCGTCCGTCTCCCAAATCGAGCAGTGCCTCTGAGAGGCCAGGCACTGCCTTCAGCGTGCGCTGGAATGTTTCGCCAATGGATGAGAAGACGGCATTGGAGTAGAAGTGCTCCTCGAGGGCAATGAGTGGCGGAGTCATTTTTTTAGCTGAAGCATTTACCAGTATAATTATTTGAATAATGAAACCCGACCAGGAAAGTCCGACCATGGCTATGGTCGGATTTCATCGTGCAGTAAGCGTGTTTATGTTCAAGTTAGGACCGACTTAATCCGTCCGTCACTTACTTTCAGCAGAACTTCGCCACACATATTGTACAATAATCATGCTTGGGCGGCCCACAGTAGCGTGTAAGCATGATAATCAACCGTAGGTTAAGGACTATGTTTTACGGGCGATTATAAGCCCCGAACTTAGTACAAGCCCTCAGGGCTTTGTATAAGCGCCGAGCTTCGAATAAGCATCTCGCTGTAATTGATTAGTGGAAGCGCCTCATAATTGTGATTCTGCCTTCGGCTTGCATTGAGTAGATGTCCTCCCTCATGGTGGCGTCGGCCACTAAATAATTCCAGGCTACTTATACCTCCCTGGACCCATTGTAGGGCTCAGAGGTTGACAGAAACTCCAGTTTCAGCATCAACACTACAATTGCATCATGTTTCGTTCCTTCTACTCTCTGGCGGCGCTTGCCCTACTATTTTTGGGATTCGCGTCAGCCAACGACAAGACTCTGACGAATAAACTAGTGAGAGCGTACAGAAAGAACACGCTTCAACGTCTCCCAGCTACTGGAGCTTGTACAGCCAAGAACATAGTCGTGCGCAAAGAATGGTACGCATCCTGTCCTCCCTGTCTTTGGGCCATTATTACGCCTTTGCCTCTGGTGAAAGTATTGCATACTCAACACACTTACTGACTTGTCTGTTTCGCAGGGGCAACTTGACGTCGGCGGCCCGATTGGACTACATCAAGGCTGTTAAGTGCCTAAAAACCCTGCCATCCACGATCGATTCCACCAAGGCCCCAGGTGCCCGTACCCGTTACGACGACTTCCAAGCTGCCCACATCATCCAGACCACGCTCGTCCATGGAACAGGCTCCTTCTTCGCTTGGCACCGTCACCTTATCCATCTCTACGAAACCGCTCTCCGCGAAGAATGCGGCTACTCTGGATACCAACCCTACTGGGACTGGCCAAAGTATGCCAATAAGCCGCTTTCGAAAAATCCTTTGATTGACGGTTCTGCCACGTCCATGTCGGGCAACGGCAAGTATATTGCTGGGCGCAACGGAACTCTCCAGCCCTTCCCCATTCCCGTCGAGAACCCCCCGGCTCTCTACTGTCCTCCAGGCACAGGCGGCGGTTTCGTTGAATCTGGTCCGCTTGTTGATTGGCAGTTGAACCTTGGGCCGGTTGTGAACAATGTTGTGACAAACGGCGTGCCCGTCAACCCCAATCCCCGTTCGGACGGGCTCGGATACAATCCGCGTCGCCTTGTCCGTGACTTCAACAACACTCTCCTCCAGGATAACAGCTACGCAATCATAAACAATATGCTCGTTAACATGACCAGTAAGACGGCACCTTCCGGGCGTTCTGCGTTAATACGTGTCAGCTAACCAAGTGCGCTAGGCATGCACGAATTCCATCCCTACTTCTTCCAGGTCCCGCACACCGCAGGCCACCTGTTCATTTCGGGCTATGATAACGATCTCTTCACCTCCCCTGGTGACCCCCTGTTCTACTTCCATCATGCTCAAGTGGACCGTATGTGGGCCATGTGGCAGGGGATGGACTTTTCCACAAGAGAGTTCGCCCTGGACGGGACGTTGACTATGCTGGACCGTACGTAACCTTGTTCATCTTTCGGACCTAACGGCCACTTTATCCCTGCAGGTAGCTGACTTAAAACGACATATAGTTCCGCCGACGCGAAATGCGACACTTGACGATATGATGAAGTTCGAGTTCTCCGCGGATATTTCAATCAATGAGAGAATGAGCCCAACTTCAAACGGGCTCTGCTACATTTACGAGTAAACAGCTGCGAGGAGGGCACGTCAATGAGATGGGCAGCGCCAGTTACGTGTAGCGCGATTTACATAGTAAACAGTTTTGGGGAACGTTCTGTCATGCACGTATGTACAAATCGGAGAAAGCGCAGCCCGCTTATGTGGCTTATTTGTCCTGGATTTCGCTTCATTTTGCCTTCTATAGAACCTGTTGACCCATAAAACTGGACGACGATTGCAATCAATTCTTTAGTACCATGCAAATCCTACTTTAATCTATATTTATTCCAGTGACCCTGCTGTGCTGTATAAATGGCGAATTGCTTTGGCCCCCATATTATATAAGCACGGCCCCCAAGGTTACATAAACATGTCCTACAGCGCTCCAGAGCTTAGAGTTTCAACTAGGATATATATATATATTACTACTAGTGTGTTACTTGTAGTGTTTGTCTATTGCTAATATTGAAGAGTGTTTTATTTCTAGTGTGTAGTGTGTTACTTCTAGTGTTTGTCTATTGTTAATATTGAGGAGGCAAGGCCAGCTTTTCCCCGTCCGACTGCGCTCCATCACACCCCCACTCATCTGCATCGCTCCCGCTTTGCCCCTCGTCGTCCTCATCCATCAGCGTGGGTGCCTTGTGATATATCCGTTTCATGGCAGCGAGATAGTACTTTACTTTCTCGTCCGGTTTCAAGAAACCGGCCTTTACTCCGATACTGTAAAGTAATTGAACGTCCCGAATTGTCTCCACCGCGGTAGAGGCAGTTTCTGTTTCCTTGCACCGACCGCCAGAATTTGGTGGCTCGCAAAACGCGCTAACGCCCTGCTTTTACAGTCAGAATCAAGTTTGCAACCAAACTGTCAAGGTAGATATATTTTCTTACAGCTGAACTTGAGGATGCGGGTGGTGTGAGAAGGGCCGGGTTGCATGTCCCGACAGGCGGATATTGAGAAAACTGCCCTCGGATCTGCGATGATACAAAATAATCCGACGAGGCTTGCACCTCTAATCCGTTTATATAATCGGTTGTGGAGCTCTCTCTTGACGGTTTGTCATTCTGGCTTTGAGTCAACGCACAGAGTTCGCCTTGCTGAAAATGGAACTTGACGTCGATCGGCGGCCAGGAGGCGTTAGCATCGGGTTGGCCTGTCGGTTGATCCTGAAACCAATCGGTGTGTTGGACAAAGTAGCCGTTGTGATCCAGCGGTTCTAGCAAGTGTTGCGAGTGTTGCGAGTGCGGCCGTGACTGTAGCTCTGACATTGGCGGTGTTGTAACAAGCAGCGCCTCGTGGGCATCAGGTAGTGTACCATTTGGCTTCTTTGCATCTTCCGGCTTAACTTGTCTATATCGCTCTCCTGAAAACAAGGTTATGAAGGTCAGCCATTGCATCTCTATACTTATTCAGTGGATTGTATACGTACTCCAGCGTCGTTGTGATTCGCGATTCTGACGCCGCCGTCTGTCACGGGAATCTTCTTGTGAAGGAGCAGACATGTTTATCTTTGTAAGTTCAAATGAGATGACTCCGGCATGACTTATAGTTTAGCTGGCATAGGCGCCATTTTCAACGCCTCAGCTCAGGCCAGCCTGCCTAGCTTCACACCGTTTTGCAAGCCACATCGTCAACGGCTATGGGGCGGCCGGGTGAATTTTGAGGCTTGCTGACAAGAGCGTGGCAAACAGCACGATTTAATGGCCGAACTGAGGAAGTCGGTAATGTGGCTTTGCTCGAGGTTCTCGCTCCTATTCATTCTGTACCGTACTTTTCAAATGGTCAAGTTGTATATCAGGGTGTCACCCTGCTCACGCAGCGCTGCTTTAAGAAAATAAAATCCCATGAGTGTAGATTAGTGTATTTTGGACGCCACGCGTCAAAAGCAGCATACCAAAAAACCTAAAAGAACAAGTACGTAAGCTAGGAAGACCGCCGATCATTGCACTTTCAACAAGGTGCATGTTCGTGGATACTGCAGCGTGCTGTATTGATACCTTCCAAGGTCTTTCCAAGACTGCAAGGCACAATACGATCACACCATGCACGCAGGTCATGGCAGTAGCATGGCCTGACCCATGTCTCAATCAAGACGCTGCGGAATTGACACGGTCAAACACGGGGTGGATGATCTCCGACCCCTGTATTCTCTACAGCGTGCTATCTTCAGCGGGCTTGTGCGTACATAGCACTAAGCAGTAGCTAAAACCATGTTTGGCCTTTTGGCCCCAAGCACATGTAACAGACGAACTAACTTGAGTTACGGGCAAGGACCAAGGGTACTCTAGGACCAATGCCATATCCATGTGCACTCCACCACCAGAAATTCCGTATCCATGCGCAAGCCACCACCAGATAACCAGATAGCCTGACGTGTAATTTGGCAACCCGTGCCGCGCCGGGATATCGCTATTCGCAAGCCGTCCCGCAACACCCTCCCGGCACGGTATCCGCAGAAAGATCTAGATGGAGGAGCGTACTATCCCCCCTACCCTGTATGATTGTAGTGACCCGCTATTTTTACAGCTTCTCCGCACCCAAGTTAGGCGGAATGGCGTTCGGCTTTAGTGAGAGATCCTCTCAAGATCTGGCAATACTTTTGCGGGTGGCTGCAATCATACAGGGGGCGGGCAGTAGACCAGCCCGCACTTCGTATCTCGTACAGTACTCTGTATTTTCACATGGTGGATGCCACCCCGCTGCCAGCTTGGCAATGACAAGGTGCAGGGGTCACGGAACGGGCCGGGGTGGTAGGATCGGCGCCAATCTTGCCTTTGAAATGAGCATCAGAGGCTTATTTCTGTACCACGCAAGAAGATCAATAATTGCACTGGTCAAGAATATGAAGACCCACGTACACCATAGTGGCGTTCGAAAAGTATAGATTAAGAATAAATATATGCGTGAGACATGGGGAAGATTAGGCTGACAAGAAATTCTGGAAGCCAGTGTGGAATCGTCAAGAGTGCGGCGATCGCGACACTGCAGGGAACGACAACCGTCAAATGAAAGGGCGCGGATAGGAGGGGAGTCTCAAAAGATAGCTTATATTGTCACAGCCGTAGGGACGCCACACCGAGGCAGCGGCAACACACTCTAAGTGACTTAGATGGCTATGGGACTAATAAGAAGTTGTTTGACGGATAATAGAGAACCCCGGACTAGCTGAGTCTTCGAGTTGAGGGGCCAGCGGTTAGTTTGAATAAACCACCGATAGTTGCTTTTGAACCGACGGCTCATAGACAGCTCGAGTGGACTTGTACACCAAACGTACGACAGAGTGGGCCCCGCGGAAATCCGTGCGGACAGAAGTGGAATTGATAGTGGAGCAGAGCACAAATAGCGTAGCATTTACACAGAACGCCTGTGCGGAATGGAAGTTCTGAGGCAATCTAATTAACGTGGCGTTGCTGAGGAGCTAAGGACCTTGCGCGTGCCTTGGAGCCCGCCTTGGAGCCCGGGACGCGCCCACACGATTTTACCCCAATGCTGCCAAGTTCATTACTTC
The DNA here is from genome assembly GCA_000750745.1 of Pseudogymnoascus sp. VKM F-4281 (FW-2241). Lineage (NCBI taxonomy): Eukaryota > Fungi > Ascomycota > Leotiomycetes > Thelebolales > Thelebolaceae > Pseudogymnoascus > Pseudogymnoascus sp. VKM F-4281 (FW-2241). The sequence goes on from JPJV01000179.1 coordinate 32,689, forward strand.
ATCTTGAAGGCGCTTGCAGTGGAGCAACTCGCAAAGTCCGTGGCGTTCGCCTCAACCTTCCACTCACTGTATGGAGGAGCGGATCGGTCTCGGTTACGTACTGTATCTATCTATTCGCCAACTATACGTAACCGACATGGGGGCGGGTCCCTGAGAAACTTGGTTCTGCGGAAAAAAGCCCAGGCGTGATGTGAGCGCTTGGAATAGTTTCTTAGGTGAACATCCACCTATTGCATCGGTGAATCGAAAATCACCGAGCCCGCAGAGGCTGCCAACTCTATGTTTCGCCAAGAAACTCAATATCTGCATTGGGAGCTCCACACATAGTGTCAGGTTTCACGTATTCTTGGAATATATTCCCTATATCCACGTGCTTGATTTTGATAGCGTCTGCGAGTGATGCACTTGAATCCTGGCCGAGGCATTCTGTTGATTAGATGAAATTTGCACAAAGTATTCTCACTTCTACGCTAGATCAAAAGCAAAATTATTCAACATATTCCTAAATATTCAAATATAATGCAAATTTGAACACTCATGCATGTCGTGGATTATTCTTATACATGTGGTTAAATTATTTTCTATATTCATTAATGCCCAGGACATCATGTGACTTTGGGAACTTAATAGAATATCGTTATTTTAAACTGTACATCACAAGCGAATGATACAACCAAGCGAATGATACACTGCATTTTACACCAAA
>JPJV01000182.1:0-70447 GCA_000750745.1 Pseudogymnoascus sp. VKM F-4281 (FW-2241)
CGCAAACCGCTTCCTATTTTAACCGAGTGGACGCAATCCACTTATCCCTACGATTACGTTAAATAAAAATAAAAAGTAAAAACATACAACAGTGGGTATTCGCTGGTGGTCACCCACCCAACTACTAATCCACCGATCTCAAGCTTGTGTATGGCAGAGCGGACGGGATGCCCAATTCTCTTGAGTCTATGGTCGTATGTGAAAGTCAGTATCATATTTAGCTACTTATATCGTCGCAGCAAACGCAAACTGCGATATTAGTTGACATGTTTGTTCCGGTCCCGTTATCTGCCCTGCCAAGGCAGCTCCGGGGTGGGGCTGAAGACGCTTTGGATGTAAAACCAGGGAATTGGATTTACATAGTTCGTGCGGGGTAAGAAGTCAATTCCCTTGCCAGATCAACGGAATCTCGATGATCTTTCGAGCTTCAAGTGATTCAAGTAGCGATCCTAGTAAGCTTAGATTTCAAGGTTTTGCCGAGGCCCAAGCTGAAGTCACATGAAGCTTCTAGAGCAGGCAGTCTTATGCCGACTGCAACTGCTTAGTATGTAATCCCTCTGGACTCCCATATTATAATATCTTATAACAATGACCGTCGGCCTAGAATTATCATCTGATAGCACTGATAGATCAAAACAGCTACAATGAAACTCGGTGACGTACTAACGACGTCCCACTACTTCTATGTCGCTTTCCAAGCAGGTAAATTACTCTATGGATCCTATTAGATTATTCAATACGTTCTGCTAACTATTGTGGGCAGCTCTGGTAGGTGTGTACGAGGTGGTATTGGGGCTGCTTCATCGTAAAAGTTCACCGCCCACCTTCAAACGCAAAATCATGCCACATGTTGTACGGTATTTAGGGGACAATGCGAGCCTGAAAGAACTAAGGTATATTATATGAATCCACGGATCCGTATAGTCTTTCTGATTATGGGGTTAGGTCGAGAAATCCCACAACTGATGGGAGCATTGCCCGGTATTGCACAGCTCACAATATCGCGCTTGATACCATTGATCTATCCTGTGGGGCCAAATTACATTGGGTGGGACCGCATGCTAGCACCACTAGCAATGTCATATTATATTACCATGGTGAGTTATATACTGCAGTTCAAAAGACACAAGATAGCTGATGTAAACAGGGGGCGGATGGGCCAAGCCGATTGTTACCCCGCAAATGGACTTTGTCTTAAGCTGCCACGAGAAATCTTCTGGGTCCGTTCCTACAGCTGTTGCCTTCCTTCAGTATGGTGAGTTTGATGCTGTAGACTATTTATCCCCACTCCTAACCTTTACAGGACTGGCACCAGAGTTTAAAAACCCAGTTGCTCTGAGGCATTGTGTTGAAGGCCTCCGATACTTGCTCACAGAGGGTTACTCTCCGTCGAACATTGTTGTAATGGGCGATTCTGCTGGCGCCAGTCTATCACTGGGCGTCATGTCACACATCCTGCACCCATCACCCGATGTTGATCCGCTACAGCTATCCTCTCCACTAGCAGGTCTTCTGTGTATATCTCCATGTCTAGCATTCAACTTCAGCGCGCCCTCCTATAATGAAAATGCCAAGAATGATTTTCTGTCAGTTAAACAGATAAAGAGATTCCTCGATGCCTACCTCCCACAGGACTACCAGCGAGAGTTTTATTCCGAGGCCTTGGAGGCACCGGCATCCTGGTGGAAGGGCTTTCCAGCCAAATCAACCCTATTGTTGGCTGGCGACTTGGAGATCCTGAGAGATGACGCCGTGGAATTCGCGAAGAAGGTATCCGGACAAATCCCTGGCTTCGAATTCCTCGTAGGCAAAAACGAGGTGCACGTAGGCTGTGCGGTTGATTTTGCTCTAGGTACCGAACGTCTAGCAATGACACGAGCCTCCTGGTCCTGGTTTCAGAAGACGTTTCATTCGTCTTGAAGTGCATGCTATTCCTTACGCCGTGCGATATCCAACAGAGCGCGCTACATTGTCTCGCCCACCACAAACTCGGGTGCGCGTATCGGCAATTGTGGGACCCGCGAGTGAGGCTAGTCGCGTCCTGCATATGTTTTACGGATTTGCGACAGTTTGCCTCGCTTTAGGATGGCGAATATTCTAGATATTGTGGATTGGAGGTTGAGCACGGAGACATGCATGCAGGGGGAGTCACCACTTGGTGGGGGTTGCAGGAAGAGCAAAGTCATTATGTTGGGAAAACAGGGTTTAAAAACAATATTAGCGGCATGCTGCATGTCCGCCATACATGGAGGATTTATCGATTTATCGATTTCTATGATCGGTATTGTTTATGGGACGGAGAATGGTTACTCAAACAGGACCCCCACGCTGCAACACAACTAAATAACTCTCTGTGTCTCGGTCGCCACCTTTGTAAATCTCCCCTTCATTAGATCCCTGCATGTCGCACCGCTATTCTTGATATTCTCCTTAACAATCACCATAGTCGGCCTCTCAAAGATGAGATCAATCTCTTCAAGCGTCTTGTTCTTGGTCTCCGGCATGAAGAGCAGCTGGTAAAACCAACCCACTACCGCGATACCCCCATAGAACCCGAGACATAGCCCGATGCCCGTGAAGGCCTCGAACATACCGGTGAAGTTGTACGTAACGATGAAGCTCGAGAGAAACATCCAGGCACTTGAGACTGTCATGCCGTACGAGCGCAGATATGTCGGGTACACCTCTGATGGGACGACCCACGTCAACGTCGCGTAACACCCGAAGAAGCCCATGTAGATGATCAGGCCTGTCAGATAGAGACCCTGCACCAGAACTGTGTCGACGGTAGGGTCGAAATTGTAGCTGACCCCAACGAGGACGAGACCTGTAAAGAACCCGGGCAGCATGGCAAGCGCCCAGAACCGTCTACCGCAGAGCTCCATGTAGAAGACTGCGGGGATGGTGCCGAAGAGCAGCGCGCCGCCGCCGACGAGGGACATGTAGTTTGCCTGCGTGTCGTCGAAACCGATAGACTTCATCAGGACGGACATGAAATACATGACGGCGTTGATGCCTGTAAACTGCCCTAGGAAGATCATCACGTTTGCGTAGACAAGAGCGCGGCGCGCGCGTGGGTTGGTGAAGAGGTCCATCCACGGGAAGCGCTTTGTGCTACCCTGTTGCACTTGTAGGACCTCGAATTCGAGAGAGGACTTCATCTCGTAGAATTCCTCGCGGGATTCGCGGGTCTCGATGCCGCGGATGCGCTTCCATACTCGGAAGGCATTCAGGTAGTCGCCCTTGTGCATGAGCCAGCGCGGAGATTCGGGGACGTATAGGGTGCTGGGGGTTTTGTTAGACGACTTTCGGCTTGCAAGGGGGGTGGATTACTTACCCAATTCCCATGATTGTAGAGAATACAACAGAGGAGCCAAGAATGTATCGCCAGTTCCCTGGAAGTCCCAAGAAGATCGCCCCGACGGCGTATCCGAGGACCTCACCTAGAGCAATCATGAGCTGGTACAGGGAGACGAGGTTACCACGCAACCTCCTCTCGACAGTCTCAGCTACATAAACAGGCACGGTTCCGCCCTCAAGTCCGACTCCAGACCCGAGAATCAAACGCGCCACAACTAGCATCGGAAAGTCGATTGCACCTGCGCACAGCGCAGCGCCTACTGTATACAGCACACACGAGATGAGAATGGACATCCTCCGTCCGAGATATTCGTTACAAGGCGAAATGAGAAACGCTCCGATCACAGCCCCGAGCGGCATACCCGCATTAACCAAGCTTGACTCACGCGCATCTAGCCCGAGGTCCTTGGGGAGATATAGGTTCGCGCCTGAAATGAGCGACTGGTCCAGCCCGGAGAGGAGGCCACCCATGGATGCGAAGACGACGAGGAAGTAGGTGAAGTGCTTGGGGCTCTTGAAGTTGATGGCGAACATGTCTTTCTGGGGGGGTGCGGCAGCGACCTCAGTCTCCATCTGCGTAATGAGGGTATCAACGTCTCCGTGCATGTTGACATGGTCGTCGTGCTCGAAGTCTTGTCCCGGCTTGGTGAACTCGGGAGCCATCCAGTGGGGATCCTTCTCTGGGATGGACGTCATGTTGAAGCTGTTCTCAGAGACTGGTGCTGAATTGCTTGCTCTTGGGAAAGAGCTTGGGGAGGTTACTCCTCATATACACACAATTCTGCAAATTCGGGCCTTCTCCATTCCCCACAGATGATGATGAGGGGAGATGTGGAGAAGTTATCGCGGGGCATTGGGCTTCCCCTTATATGCCTCCTCATATGCCTCACAAAGGAGGAGCCCCGCGGGGTACTCGTTGGGCAAGTCAACATCCTCATGTGGATACTGATGGTCTCGGGGGTTTTCTCATCCAACGCTCTCATCACCGTGGCTCCATACTACCTACAATAAGCTGCAGGTGGATTATGACTTGTCTGGGCAACGGGGGCAAGTAAAAGCTATCCACCATGTGCATCATTATCGAATCATACGATATGATAACCCACCTTTTTCAATTGTTAACTCATCTCCAACTCGAAATCGGCAGCCGAATAATAGCACCGATGTAGCCACGAAGATCCTATACGAAAATAGTCTCCCTACCAAGAATGCGGCTCGATCTTGAGTGGGAACTAAGCTTTCCAACTGCCGATATTGCCCTACCGGAGCTCTCGGGTGCTCCATCGGGACTAGTGCCGCGATGAGCCGCGAGGAAGGCCCGCGGCTGAACTCCGGACCAGATTTCAAGGATTTTAACCTTGCCCCTTTCGTCTCCATGCCCTAAAATTTGGAGAAATGTAAGGGTGTTGGGGATCACTTTTAATAATTTTATGGGCCAGCAGGGTCGCAAGGTGGGGAAGAGTGGTTTTGAACGCGGTCGTTATGGGAATCTCCGTGGATCTTCAGTTAAGGGCAATCCCCAATCACTGTTAAAACATACACGAGTATGCACGTGAAATAACGTGAACCACATACGAGCGGGCCACCAGCGAGCGGGCCACTTTCCACAACGATATGTACAAACACTCTGAATTCCACCACCACCACACTATGGATCAACTATAATTACATCAGAAGTACGCGAGTAGACAGCTATATAGCCTTCTGGCAAGTGCGCGCGTTATGGCCAGGTTTACCACAAGTGCCACAGCATCGTGCCTTTGTAGAGCCTAATTGACAACCATTTCTTTGTCGCATTTCCAGCATTACTTGCTCCTCTATAGCCCTTTGATCTAGTAGATCAGTTGCGTCTTGTATAGTAAGGGAGCCTCCAAGTTGCACACGTGTTTTTTTTGCTCTCCGACGCTTGCTTAACCCCTCATTAGCCTTGCGGAGTGATGAGACCTCTGCACGGAGTAGAGCAACTTGGTGCATTATTGCCTTTGCTCCCTTAGCAAATTGGTCGACAGCATCTAACATCGGAGTTGGTGTGCTATTGTGATGATTTGAAATGCGAGACTTAATAAGTTGAGTCTGTGACTCAGCCTCTAAGGGGTTTTGCGGTGTCATAGGAACCCATAGGTTGGTTGTAGTAGGCCCTGTTAGAGTTAGAGTCCGTAAGTGCACGTCTAGTTTAGACAGAACCCTTTCTGGATTATGTGGCACAAGGCTAGCTCCTAGAAAGCTACCCTTTATGTTTTTCTCAGTCATAGAAGCAAAGAAGGCTTCACGGAATGCGCAAAGGAACTCAAGCTTGCTAACATGGTTAATGTGTGCACGCATTAACCCCTCAATCTGCCTGCCGTATACTTGCTTTAATGGCCTAAAGCAGCCAACATCTAATAGTTGAAGCAAGTGTGAGGAATGCGGAGGCATACAGAGTGTAATGATGTTACACTTCTGGCAGTAGAGCTCAAACTTAGTTGAGTAGTGGCTCTCATGGCCATCAAGGATTAACAGCCGATATCTGCCCTTTATACGCAATGCTGTATAACAGTTGAAGTGCTTAATCTACTGTAAGCCTACTTCATTTGTAGTCCAACTATTCTCAGTAGTTGTAATACACCAATCTGTTGGGAGATTGCACTCTTCATACCAGTTGGCAAGGTGGTATTGTGCAGCAAGTATGATAAATGGTGGGATAGCCCAACCTAGAGCGTTTACTCCCTGGATTACTGTAGCCCATTCACAATTGCTAGGCTGTGCTAATTTAGCTTTGCCACAACCATCTGCAGTAGTAACGACCATGCCTGGAAAAATAATGCCCATCATAAACCCTGTCTCATCAAAGTTGTAGATATCCTCATCTACAATGCTGTACTTTGCCTTTGTATTTAACACAAGTGTAAACCATGCATTAATAGCCTTAGGATCTTCGCATTGTGCTCGTTGATAGTCGTATTTGCGAGCAAAACAGGTGCGGAGCTCTTGTCGACGTTGTATAAAGTTAGAAGCCTAATGCTTACCAACTGTTGACGCGTCGCGTGCTTGTAATAGTTGGTTGGCCATATCTTCTACACTAGATAACCTAGGTGGAAACGATCGCGTTGCTAGCTCAGTTATATACTGTACAATAGCCTCCTCCTCTAATTCTGTAAGTTTCCTTAAATTAGGTATAGTATCACATCGTGCAGTTCGCCTGTCGCGTCGTTGAGTAAGAATTGTACGGCTGACATTATAGATCTTTGCTGTAGCTCGGAGGCTTAGTTTTCGATTGTTATTCATTGCTTCAAGGGCAAGGACTAGCCTCGCTTCATATAGAAGTGTTGGCATATTTTGTTGCTGAGGAATCTAGTATTAATGGTAGGGTGTACAAACGTGGTGGAAAGTGGCCCGCTCGCTTGGGTGGCCCGCTCGTATGTGGTTCACGTTACAGGATATCTTGTTGAAGTTTAAGATTTACAGGATAGCTAGACAGGAAGCAGCTATTAACTTGTCAAAACTAGCCTGGTCGTTCAATATATCACCATATGGAAGTGTCTAAGAGCCTTTGCGAAACCACAACGCCTCATTCTTAACATCATGACGAAAAAGGAACAATACAAAACTGTGAATAACTGCAAAATTGAATGCTACTTTATCTCATGACCTTACAGCCGCACTATGTACTCCAAAACAGAACGCTTTCCAAATGAACCCTCCAACGCCATGCAATGCAACGCACCCATTTTTATATACGCCAACAATCAAAATGTCCACTATGCCACGGTATCAACCAGATGAATCCGCAACCTCAGCAAACCACTGTCTCAACAATGTTGCTAATACACCAGGCAATTCCTTCACATCTCCCACAACAAGATAGTACTGGAATGGGAACGTATCCAAATACCTCTCAATCTTGACGTTCGAGGTACCCGTATACTCGTCCTTGACAAACTTGGCCTCTTTGAGATCCATCACACTCTCACCCTTCTTCTTATTCCTCACATCGTCAACAATAATGAACACAATCATGATACGCTCCTCGATCGCCTCGCGCAGCAAACGGCGGATAGGCTCATGCTCGCTAGAGTCGCAAACACCATCCGAAATAATGAGCTCCAACTGCCACAGGTCTGCTGGCGCATTCGACGCCTTCGCGCGCGCCGCGCGGAACAGCTCAATCGACTCACGCACCAACCTCGTGACGTCCGTGCGCGCCTGCTCGAAGCCAAAGTGCTGGAACACGCGCGGGCCCGCATCGGCCGAGAAGGGCGTGTCGAAGTCGTGGGCCACCTTGACGCTGTCACCGAAGCCGAGCACGCAGATCTCGCCGACTTCAAGCATGCTAAGAGATTTAGATACCATGGCGAGCGTCTCGAAGGCGAGCGCGCCGGAGCCAGATTCGCCCATTGACTTCGAGTCGTCGACTGCGAGCATGATTTGGTAGGAGCGCTTGGAGGGAACTGAGCGTCGCATCCAGATCTTGTCGCGCTTGAAGGAAGACGCGATGTATGGGATGATGCGCTTAATGTTCAGGCGTTTCCCGGTGCGGAAGTCGCCGCGCATCTTGGTAGCCAGCGTTGGGGCGAGGATTAGACGGAGTTGTTCGGTGAGAGAAAGGGAGAGGTCCCGAGTAGACGCTTCGTAGTCAGTCCATAGTTGGCGAGCAGAAGAGGAGTCGCGAGAAAGTTCCACAGCTCCAGAATCATCAATATGGGTTGCGTCCAGCTCTCTGTCCACCTCCTCAACATCATCTTCGATGTCGGTCTGCTGTTGAGGAGCATAACGCTCTGGATCACGGTCTTCCTTGGCTTGATGAATTGCAGCTCCAGCACGGCCTTCGTAGGCATCAGTTGAATCTGGCACAGCGTCTTCAGTATCTTCAAGATCCATAACATCATCACGGTCGACATCGTCTTGCTCGACTTCATCCGGCTGGAAAGCCTCTGGCATCTCTTTGGTTTCCGTATCGATGGCCATTGACTCGTCAACCGCATGGGCCTGGTCTTCCGTAGCAGTTCCAAGGGCTTGCGTGGTATCTTCCTCCGCTTCCTCATCCTGAAGGTGCTGGAACTCAGATGTCTCATTCTCAGTATCCATCGGTTGGTCTTGGCCCTTCTCTTGCGACTGGGGAGCATCGCGAATCTTTGTCTGCTGGCGGTGCCAATTATCCAGAGCATCACCGAGCTTCTTGAATGGTTGGGCATCGGCGGCGTCCTGTGTCTCGTCGTTCGATGTAGGCGCCTCGCCTTGTGCCTGCCTGCCATTTTCGCCTTCCTCTGCGGCTGCATCTTTCTGTTCAGAGGCGTCGCCACCTCCGCCACCATCCTCCCTCTGTGCTTTGCTGGATGATTCCTTGTTGTCGTCCGCGTTATTGTTATCCTCTTGATCTTCCCCGACACCCTGTGCCTCGCTCGGAATTACGTTTTCATCGTCTGGCTTGGCATCGTCATCGTGATCACGTAGAAGGTTCTCTTGGTTCTCAGGCTCCTCCTCTGCATCTTCACCTTCGGCCTTCTCGCCCGCCTCGTTGGTATCTTCTCCTTCGCCCTCTTCATCCTTCTCATCGAGGTCAATGACGTCTAACTCTTCTCCCATATCTTGATCCTCCTGGTCGTCCACGTCTTCGCCATCCTTGTTCTTATCGTCACTCTCATCAACCTCGCCAACTTCCTGATCCTCACCTTCAACATCTGAGAGATCTTCCATGCCATCATCCTCGTTATCCATTTCCTTCCCCTCCTCATCTTCTCCATCCAAGTCCATGTCCTCCGGCAGATCAAGTGCTTCACCGTCATCGGCATGCGGATCGTGCTTCTCAACGTCATCTTGCTGCGTGACCTCCTCGCCCTGCTCAGCGCCAACCTCTTCTTCCTCTTCCTCTCCCTCTCCCTCTTTCTGTTCAGGAGCTGGCTTGTCATTCTCCGTGGCGGCGACCTGTTCGTCTTTATTCTGCTCGCCCTTCGAATCATCCCCCTCCTGATCTTTGTCAGCTTTCTCTCCATCCCCATCCCACATCTTCTCATCCACAGCATTTGGATCCAAATCATCAACATCCCCGGTCTCTTCTTCTATATCATCCTTCTCATCTTCATCACCAGAACCTTCTTCATCTTCACCCTTCTCCTCAGCTTCACCATTTTCTCCTTCCATATCCGCATCTGCCATATCCACTGCGTCTTTCTCGTCTTCAATTTCTTCCTTGTCTCCCTTGTTGGGTTCCTCGGCCAACTCCGTAAGATCTTCATCCTCTTGAATGTCCTTGCTGATGTCATCTGCACCCTCACCCTCACCAAGCCCTGTTCCACTTTCCAATTTATCGGTCTTGCCTTCCTGGGCATCTGATTTCTCCGCAGGAGTACAAAACCCTTGAGTAGCAATCTGGATGAAGGTCTTTGCCAGAATATAAGTCATTTTGCAGGTCGCTCGGTTGAGTTGGGCATATCTCGCGATGGATTGCTGGAGAATATTGTAATATTGCTCAACAATAGGTAGCGTAACGGCGAACATGGCTCCAGCAACGCGGCTGACTTGGGGATCACTGAGATCCAATGACCTCAACAGCGTGAAAGTCTCGTTGATCTGTTGGTTGATCTCGGTGCTGTACATGAATGTAAGATTGTTACGAAGGCTGGCGTCATTGTTTGTAAGCCACAGAGGGTCATCTGTTGAAGTTGGCATAGTGGAGATAGACTTTGATAGTTTCTCAACTGCAACAAGAATTGAATCGCAGATTTTCGATATGTTCTTGTCTAGGGCCGAAATATCAGCGCTGTTGCCTTTCGCTTCTGTGATTGCGGATTCTGTTGCTGTCCATGGTAGAATCTGGTGAAGGATATAATCCAAATGAGGATGCGATGTCTTTAAGAAGTCGATGTTAACCCGCAGGCCCTTAATAGCGTCGTGAACCTCAGTTTCCAGTTCAATATGGCTGGAAGAGTGGATACCATTGGGCAGCGTCGGGAGGCAGTTGTAGGTCTGGCGAAAGATGTCAAACTTTTCAGTCCATAAGACTAGGACCTCTTCGACGTCAGAGTTGGTCTCGCTGCCGAGTCTGTTGTGTGTCTTAAGCAAGCCCAAGGCGACTCGCAGGATGCTTGGCAGCCACTTCAGAGCAGGCTCGTATGTCGTAGAAGATACGACACATGCGATGTCATATTTACCTCCGGACCAAAGGGTGGTAGCTTGCGCAATAGATTTGCCAAGAGCCGTGGAATCAGAGACAGCTTGAGCGAGTACGTTTCTCTGTTGAAGCACGACCTGAAGTAGGCCTTCGAGCAGCCCAGAGCTACGAGCTACTTCGGCAAGACTCAAGTCTTCATTGTGCCCTCTTGTTGCAAGTCTAGCACGAGGAACCAAATCTAATGTTTGGCTATAGTAGTAATTGATCCCAGAAAAATCGAAGGTGTCCGATTGTGGCAAGTTGTCAGCGTTTGCCAAGACAACCGAAAGGGAATCTTGCTGTGCAAGAGCAGCGGTGCCCAAGTTATGCCTGATGCCCATTTCACGCAACTCTTTGAGCGTCTCAGCAAACAGTTTGCGCTTCCTTGTCTTTAAGTGCTTAACAGTGACCTTGTTGTCCTCCGTGAGGACGGAGGGTGTGGCTTTTTGAAGCTGCGCTGCTGTGTCGACGATATTACCAAGGAAAGAGTCGATGTATTCCGAGACATTAAGAGTGTCTTCGGGTATTTGAGACGCATCATCCATCATTCCCACAGTCTTGGAGATATTGATATATCGCGGGCTCTTCTTGGCCCAGTGTGGAACTTGGGCCTCACAAAGGGCCAAAGCAGACTTGTCGACAGTTACAAGAGCCTTGTGGCTCGCCACAACAACGTTGCCGATTGTGCCATCCTGCTCTTCTGGTAATCCTTGCTTCAAAACTTGCTCCATTGGTTGACTCAACAGAGCTCTGTACTTTCGAACCAACTTGAACAGCTTGTGGTGAGATCTCTTAGCACTATCTCTAAGGGCCACGATGTTCGTATCTTTCCAACTAGCAAGGAGAAGAACGTCCTTCATTGCTTTCTCCAGAGCTACACGGCCCTTTCGCAAGTTTTCGGTCACTTGTCCCTCGTATCGAGAATAGAGCCCGATGAAGCTAGTAACAGCGTTCTCGATTATTGTCATGAGAGGGTAGTCAATTGCGAGCATTTTGAGGTGCTGCTGAAGCTGCTTGATCATTTGTAGGCGTTGGGCATACTGCCCTTGAATGGCCGTAGCAAAGTATGTCTCAAGATCTTTCAGAAGTTTTTGAGCGTAGGCCCTTAATTCGTCTTCCGAGCTTGAAAGCTCCAGAGGCGCAGCAACGACGACCTGATAAGCAATGAACCACCAAGACTTTGCGTCATCATCGCACTTCTCATCTTCCATTTCGAATAACTTTGACCAGGTTGTGAGCTCAAGGCGGCGCCAGTTGACTATTGTTTGCGTTAATCTGTCATAGAGAACAGTGGCGGAGTTAACTCGACTCGCCCAGCCACCAAATTGCCATTCGTGCATGTAGGTGTGAACTTTCTCGACTTTCGTGATGATTTTTGCGATGGGTTCGGTGTGGTGGAATTCGAGAAGCTCCCTGCAGGAAACAAGCACGTCCTCGAGCGGCTGCATATGGCCGATTTCGTCAATTTCTTGAAGCTCGCGGAATCGAACTTGGACTTGGTGAATCAATCCCACAAGCTTACGAGCTTCTGGAAGGTTGGCATCTAGATAAAAGTTGTAGGTGTCGGAAGATGTTGTGTCCGCGTTCAAGGCCTGGATTTTGTCATCCAGAAGAAGCAATGCACCAGGCAAAAGTGATTCCGTTAGTCCACGAGATGTGTCTTGTCCGCTTCCATACAACGAAGTATCGTTGTTCCAGATGGTTCCAATACGAGACGCCATCGTACGTATTAACGACGTGATCTTGTCTGCCGGGACGCTCTTATTCAAGTATATCTCAGCATGGAGCTTTGCAAGGATAATCGCCGTGTCACGAGCGGCATGGTGAATTGTACCGCCAATCGGCTTGGATTCTTCTTCGTCGAAAGCTGGGAACAGCTCATTAAACTGCTCAAGATCCTCTTCGTTTTCATCCTCAAAGCTACCCTTGAAGCGGTACAGTCCGCCTTTGGTTTCGGCTTCCTCGCGATCGAGGTCGAGGCGCTTGCTCCACTGCTCAAAACAGCTGTGGAAGATATTGTAAATAATCTGGCGCTGATCGTCACCGAAACTGTCTATGCCGTCAATGCTCGTAATGGTAGCAATTTGGCCAAGAACTTCCAGGGGTTGTTCTAAGCTATTAGAGTCGTCGAACTCGGCTTCACCGCCGAGGAACGGAGTCATTTTGCTAAGAGCCAAGATATTTCGTGCATTATTCGAGGGCTCTTCTGCAGACATACCAGCCATGAAAAGACCAATTTGCAAGCATCGAAGCATACTGACAAGTGGAACTGTCATATCGCTATAAGCGCGGAACCTCTCAGAAAATCGGCGGATAATCTGGACAACGTTGCTCTGGAGGAGCTTTAAACTCTGAACGGAGTCGTCGGAACAAGTAGTCAACTGGCTGAACAACAAGGCATGCGGTCTAGCTGCCAATACAGAGTTCAACAAATTATTGAACTCTCCTTGGAGCTGATCCAACTCAGAAACTGTGGGGCGGAAAACTTCTTGGAGTGTCTCTGTGGGTTCGCCAAGCTCATTGATCTCTGCCTCCAAAATGTGGCTCCTTAAGTTGGATTCCTGGCTGGTGAGAATGACTTCAAATTTTTGGAGTGCACCAAGCCGGGTTCGAAGCGCCTGGCTCATTTCAATGTGTCGTTCGCGCTCCAGCCGTTGCCTCTTGTCGGGATCATATGATCGGTCAGGTACATATAGTGCCAGAACACCAACCGCAAACTGAACCCATCCCAGTGCTGAACGTTGTGCCTGGTTTCCGGCATGTTTCTTAACGGCTGCAATTGAAACTAAAGCAGGCATGAAGTGCTCTTTGATGACATGCTGAAGCTGTGGGGGACAAGTGTCCGCTTCGTATACAGCCTTGAATGATGATGGATGGAAAACCGCTGATGTGGCCATCGAGTATGAAGAAGGTATAGGTAAGCTGTCGAGTTCACTAGCAGCCACCCTGAAACTTGCAGCTAGATCTGTGTTGTGTGCCCCCACAATATCCACCATAAGCTCAACGAGGAATAGATCCATATCAAGGAAATGGTTCCTGCTCAACGATGCAGTTGCTTGAATCAACTGGCGACCCATAATTGGCAGTTCAGTCTCCAAGAGCCTCAGCGAGTTTAGTGTGACATCGCTAGAATTGTGTAGCTTGTGAATGAGTGATGCTGAGAAAGAATCACTGATTGGTTGGAGCCCATCTCCAGAACCCCACAAGTTGTCGGTGTTCAAGAGTGGGTGGGACGAAGGGGTAGCAGAAGCCAAGTGCATCAGAGACGCAGTTGAATGGTTTGCAAGAACAATGGTCTCTGGGTTGGTAGCCTCGAGGTTGCCTCCTTGACTGAAAGTTTTTGTGTGCATGGCCAGCAGGACCTTGTATTGCCGTAGAGCTTCAAATTGAGATGCGAGGAATGGAGTGACACCGGCAGTTTCTTTCCCAGCTATGGCCTCCAGCCGCTCTAGTTCAGAGCTCAGAGTTTTAATCAGGGAGCGGCCGTCAACATCTGCTGTAAGCAGGGTGTGGTGCGCTTTGACCAGAGCAGACATAATTCCAGCGAGCTCAGAAACGGAAATCGAAATTTTCCATCTGAGAGCATCAAACTTGGCAGCTAGTGCCTCCATCTCGATCAGCATTTGCAGCCTCTCAGTACTCGAAATTGGAAGTGGTCTAAATTGTAACCACAAAGTCTCCATGCTTAGACCAGTAGTCAAGCTGAAACCAGAATCGAAGCTCTGCTTGAGTCTCTTCTGGAACCATTCAACTATGCCATCTGGGTGCACTTTTGCGAGCCGTGACAGTAAGTCGGTTCCTATAGCGAGATGCGCTTGAAATGTTGCCTCTTCAAATTGTCCGGTCTGGGCAAGTCTGTATGTCTGCCACCAGAATTGCATGATCTCTCTCAAAACTTGGCTGTGAACGGCAGAATCCGATGGCGGAGCACTGTGTAGGGACTCATGGAATGTCTGTAAGCTTTCGCGAAGAAATTCTGCGATGGTGGCTGTTGAATCTTTCGCTACAGCGGCGACACGGTCCCGAACCATTGATCGCTGGAGGCGATTCATCTGGGATGGCTTCAAGGTCGATAACGTGCGGAGCTGTTCGTCTTGGGCCGCTTGACCATCAAGAGCTTCCACCTGAAGCTCAAAGACGGTGCCAAGCCAGTAGCTCTGGTTTTCGGTGGCAGGATATTGTTGAAGCAAAGGCACCAGAGGTGAGTTTGTAAGCGTGTGGATTGTCTACATTAATTATTCTATCAGTACATGTATTACGGTTAAATTTGAAGGCAAGGTCACTGACCTGCGACTCTTTGAAGCTCTCTGGGAGACCCAACGCTCCTGCGAGCCCGTCGTACATCTGATTGACAGCGTGCGCCAATCCCTGACTTTTACCAGGCTGGAGAGCCTCCAAATATCGAGAAATTATCTTGGCAGTCTCTTCGTTAATAAAAACTTGGTTAACAAGACCATTCTGGATTGCCTGGCCAAATCTGGGAAGCAACTCCAAATCGACAGTGGATATATGGTCCAATGCTACTTTGGTTAGTGAGCCGAGCTGTCCCGAAGGACCTTCTGCTTCCAAGGCTTTAATCAAATTTCCAAATCGCTGTTGGGACGGCTCAAGCACAGGAGGGATTGTACACTCTGCCTCCGAATCGCT
This sequence comes from Pseudogymnoascus sp. VKM F-4281 (FW-2241), assembly GCA_000750745.1. NCBI lineage: Eukaryota > Fungi > Ascomycota > Leotiomycetes > Thelebolales > Thelebolaceae > Pseudogymnoascus > Pseudogymnoascus sp. VKM F-4281 (FW-2241). Next base: position 15,134 of record JPJV01000182.1, read on the forward strand.
AGAGATAATCGGGGTATCAAGGAATATCTCAATGGAACGGTTTCTCATGGCTCTTGAGAGCTCACCGAAACGAGCGTCCATTGTCATGAAGAGACGGAAGTTCGGGTGCGGCTTTACAAGCTTCGGTTCTCCATCTGGCCCGCAATGTTCGTTGATACTCAAGAAACCAGACGGCTCAAGCAAAGAATTCAAACGGTCGAGAACAGACGAGCTGCACAGGTTAGCATTATCGAGGACGAGCCATTTCCCCTCTTCTAGGGCTTTGACCAATACACCATCAACCCATTCGAAACGAGCGCTTTCAATCTTATTTGGGCTGTCAACAAAGTGCTGGCACGTTGTCAAAAAGCCCTCTAGCTCTGGGAGCGACGTCTTCTCGTAGAGGGAAACCAATACTTGGAGGATCTTGGCAAAATAGTTGGCCGAAACTGGATCCGGATTATTGCACATGCTAAGGATCTCGATTGCCTCATCCGGAACGGCCCGTGGAATGGACGACAGAACTTTGCCTTCAAGGAACACTGACAGACTTTGTAGGAAGGCGGCAGATGATCGTTGGGGATCTAGCTGCTCGAAGCCACCTACCAAGTCCATGGTGTCGATATCAGAATTCAGCGGGAACACAACGAGCTCGGCTCCAGCTGCAGCTGCTACGTGCTGAACGAGGCTGCTTTTTCCTGAACCTGAAGGGCCAACCAATATGCAAGGCATATTTTGCCGGAGACATGTCATGATAGACTCGATCTCTGCATAGTGCTTCCTCACATCTTCATGCGGGAATGGGAACCGTTGAGTGAGCTGGTTTCGTGGAAGATACGCCATACCCACCTGGTATGCATCTGATGCGAGATTTGGGAATAGGTGGCGGAAGGGAATTTCGTATCCAAAGACTTGGGTGAATATTCTGTTGACATGGTCTCTGTCCTTTGCCGTTCGGAATCTCTGGCGGAAGATGAGATTTAAAAAGTCGGCGGGGGAGGCTGCACCCGTGAGAGGGTCTTTAGATGCTAATAATTGAAGCCATCTCAACGTGTCGCGGAGGTTAAACTCCCAGGGTCCTCCCTCAGAGCCAAACTTTCTCTTGTAGACTACCTCTTGTTCAAGCGCCGATACGAACCCGATTATATTAGCCATGACCGCCTTGTCCATGTCTGGGAAATTGTGTTGGCAAATAAGAGTCAAATCATCGTTTCTAAACACGTCAGCATACACAACGGTAAATCGGTTGACAAAGGAACTGGGAAGACCCTTGCGGCCACCTCCTTGATGGTGAGGATTCTGGGCAGCAAAGACGGAGAAGTTGGGGTGACGCTTGAATGTTTGGTCGAGTTCCGAGATGTAAACTTCTCCTCGATGATCGAGACATGCGTTCAAACCTTCGAGAACTGATTGTGAAGCCAAATTCATCTCGTCGAGAAGCACCCAATCACCTCTCTGCATTGCCTGAAGGAAAGCCGCATCGCGCCATGCAAAGTTGCCAGCTTCAGCTCCTTCGACGGGGACATCTGACCCAAACAAATCCATAAGATCTGTTTGTTCGGACAAGTTGATACGTGTCAATGGCTTGCCAATGGCCTTTGCGAGAGCTGCTATCAGAGTTGTCTTTCCTACTCCAGGACTCCCCTCGATGAGAATTGGCTTTTGCACTTGGAGCGCACGGACTACCCTCATGGCGTTAAGCTTCGTGGTAGGAGCATCAAAGGCGAATCCGGTGTCCGCCTGGGAAATTGCTGCTTTCGGAATTTGGAAATCTCCAAACGCAACGAACCCATCCTCTTTGTTATTTACCTCCACGTTGGTATAGTAAATTGCAGATACGTTGTGGTTGAGAAGGCTGCTGAGTTGCTGCAAGCAGGTTGCTCGTTCCTCAATAATGCTTTCTGGGTTGATAGCAAGCAGTGCAGCCGGGTTGGCACCGAGAGTATCAATATAAACCATTGCTGCACCATGGAGGATTGCAAAATATGGGTCTTGCGGCTTCGATCCGTTAACGAAGCTAATCCAAGCTAGAAGGTCTCTGACTGAGATGGACTGTGTAGAAGATGACCTGTATTTCTTGCCGAACCATTCTGCAAAATCAACCATGGGCTTTGCAAACTTCTTAGTAGGTGCATTAAGCTTAGAGTCAACAATCTGCAATACATCCTCCATTTCCGAAAGTGACGGCACCCAGATCTCTGTGAAGCGGTTGCGCAACGCAGGAGAAAGTTCGCGTTTCCCGTAATCTCCGCCAGGGTTCATTGTTGCGAAAAATTGAAAACCCTCGGTCGCTTCAACGAAGGAGTCAGTTATCCCTTTTTCGGCAAGCAAAATCGTACGCTGTGGCTCGAGAACTGAATTTAATCGTTCAAGCACAGAGTCATCGGCCAAGGAGATTTCGTCCAACAAGAAGAATTCGCCATCTCTCATTGCTTGAACAAGGCTTCCATCGGACCATTCAAACAATGCCTTGGCCTTAGATTGGCCATTGTAGATTCGCTGTCTTAGTTCTTCTGGCACAGCAGTACGCTGGTCCTCGCCAAGGCTATTGTATGCGGCCGTCAACTGCTCTACGTCTTCCAAAGGTGAGTCGATCTGAATATTTAGACCATTCAGTGCAGCCTTCAGATCATCCTCAAGCTGCTTCAAAACTGCAGCGCGGTTTCTCACCGGGCGCTGCGCTCCAATCAAATCGCCGGTTTCCGTATTTTGATGCGCATTAACAATGTGAAGCTCTTTGGCAAATGCTTCGGCAAGCATTTGGCAGACTGTAGTCTTGCCGCATCCCGTCTCTCCAACGAGTAATACAGGCTCGTTATTCCGCATGGCATGCGAGACGAGTACATATAACCTACGCATGGCACCTGTCCACACAACACCCTGTGTATTCGAGGTTTCGTTGTGCAACTGAATCTCAGGTGAAGCCGCAGCACTGTATAAGACAGAGGGGTCAATTTTAACTTTCATGACTTTCTCAATTATCTCTTTCACGGCCTGCCTTTCCTCGGTTTTGCGGACTCTCTCGCCAAGCAACATGTAGCCATTCGCAGCCAGTTGCTCACGATTGTCGGCATTGCGCAAGGCCCAACGGAATAGGTCACGAAGGGTTGCAAAGCTGTCTTTCTGCTCAAACAATCGGCTGGACTGGCGGAGTCTTGAGAGTTCCTTGTAGACCGTCACTATCCTCTTGCAGTCCGAAGGAGCGGTATTCTTGCTACGGTTCTCCAAGATATACTCGAGCTCATCCTCAGGGATGTCGTCGAAGTGAAGCTCCAAAAATCTGTTCCTGAAGGCACGAGAGAGCGTTTTTCTCCCACCGTAGAGACCGGGTGGGTTTTGAGTTGCAAACAGCATGAAATTCTCATGGGGTCGGACAATTTCCTGCGTTTCAGGGATCAGAAGCTCTCTGTTGTCATCTAGAAGTCTGTTCAGTGCTTCTAAAACATCGGTTGGCGCCAAGTTCAGCTCGTCCAGCACGATCCAGTGTCCCTCTCGGAGTGCCTGCACTAAAAGACCTTCTTGGAACTTCAATTGCCCATCAGTCCCAGACACGTAAGTACCCAAGTATTCTTGAAGATCAGTGTGCTCGTGATTGTTGATTCTGACGAATTTGTTGCCACTAAATTTGGCAAGGTACTCGATCATACTTGTCTTACCAGCTGAAGTGGGACCTTGGACGAGGACTGGGAATCGCCTCGTTGACGTGGCACGAACGAGGTTGAGCATGTTACGCTCCACAAAGGGCGTGATAATGTAGTGAGGTTGCTCCTGTGGAGTTTCGCGGCCCTGAAGCATCCAATATTGCCGATCTCTCTTGTTGTTCATAAATCGCACGTATTGTCTGCCGTCTTCTGGATGGCGAGGAGTCTGCGCCAAAAGCGCTTGTGGGTTACCATGACTATCGAGAAGGTGGTGGTTGATGAGTGGAACGAGCATTTTCTCGGATTCTCGGTTGAGAAGAGTCAAGAATCCCATCGCAAAGCCTTCGTACAGAGCCCTCCGAAGACCATATGAGGGAGCGATTTCAGTCACATAACTCAATACCCGGGTGAGTGTACGCAAACTGAAGTGAGGAACTTGGCTTGCTCCGTCGACAAGTTGTTTTTCATCGGCCATGCGTTTTGTGTTCATGTACAGGCGTGCAACATCGTGAGCAGCCCGCTCATCGTTGGTGCTTGAACTCTTGAGATAGACCTTGATGACTGCCAAAAGGTCGTCGAGGTTTTTGTCGGGGCTGTCCACGTAAATCTCTGTGAACCTTGACCGCAAGCCCATAGGTAAATCTCGCTTTCCAACATCTGTAGCCGGGTTCATAGCTCCAAATATGCGGAAATTTGGGTGTGCTTGCACTCTCTCTATCTCACCTGTCTCGGAAAGTAGAATGGATGGCTTGGTGCCAGAACCACTCAGAAGGAGATCTGCAATGCTTTCAAGAGTATCAGGGGATGCCAAGTTGATTTCATCAAGCAACACCCATTCACCATTCCTCGCAGCTTTCACGATATTGCCCTCCACAAATGTAAATGCAAACCCCTTCGAGCCACCCGAGAGCTGCACATCAAACTGCTCTAAGCTCTTTGAAAACAGGTCCCAGCGAGGCTTGAGAGAGAGTAAAGACTGTAGCTTCGATTCTGTCTTTCTCCTTTTCACCGGTGCTTCTGGCGCATCTCTTGCCTTGGCAGAGTCGAGCTTCTCAAGATCTGACACTATGCGGTCAAACATCTTTGGCGCTTCCCGCCATAATTTCGAGGCTTTGGTCCAATGCCCTTTCGCAACGCACTTGCCTATCGACTCGAGATATTTCTGGTTTCTGCTCGCAGAAATACCAGTAGCCGCAAATAAGTCATCAAATTCCTCTTTCAAGGGAATCGCCAGACTCCTGACATTCACTGGCTTGAACCCACCAAGTAGGTCTCCGACCTCACTCTGCTGAGACAGATTGACGGCGGTGAGCTTGTACCCGAGCGAGTCTGCAAGTTGTTGGATAACAGTCGTTTTACCGATACCTGTCTCGCCAACCAGCAAGACAGGCTCGGCCATTTTCAGGGCAACGCCGACTTGCTCTAGCAGTCTTTTCGCGTGGGTTGTGTTGGCAAATGGCCGAGTCTTCTTGGACAGCTTGCTAACACGATGTGATGTTCGTCGCTTGGGAATGGTGACTCTCCCAACCTGTAGATGCGTTTCCGTGTCGTTAAGGCGAGGGACGTGGTTATCTAGATAGTGCGCGGCTCTTTGAGGAGGGATGTGCATCTCCTCTGCAATCGCTACGATGACGGTTTTTCTGGCCTCTTCGGTTTGAAGGCTGCTCGCAAAGCAGTCCGCTGCCTCCATAAACATCTCATCCTTGGTCCCTTCCGTAATGGGCTCTTCGCCAGTCTTGGATCCTGCAGCCAGTAGAGTAGCTTCCAGGCGACGACACCACTTCAATAAATCGCGAGGGCTTATTGGTCGTCCCAGAGAAGTTTTGCTTTTCAAGGCAAACGATGGATTTTGAGCCAAAGAGTAGAGGCGCTCATAGACCGAGATAATTCCTGGCAAAAATTTATGAAGCACTGGGTAGGTGCCGTTAATGATTTCCTGAAACTCTTGCCGGCTAGGCATCTTAACTGGAACTCTATTCCATAACCTTGCTCCAAGCATGTGCATCGCTGGGGGATTTTCCTGTCCGTTCATATTCAATGACGTTCGGATGCTGGCAATCAGGCGGAATCCGGGTGCCGCCCGAATAGTCTCTCCTCGGCTGGGTATCAAAAGCTCTCCTCTCTCTATTAATGGTAAAATAACGCTGATAACTTCATTAGGCGCACGATCAAGATCTTCAATAAAAACCCAGCGACCTTCACGGATCGCTGTAGTTAATACACCGGCACGCCACGTAAATGATCCCGGTGTTGTGTCTGTGGCATACATGCCAATTAACATCTTTGCATCTGTCTGCTCATTGAGATGCAGTGTAACCATGGTCGACTCTTTTCCAAGTTCGCGGGCAAAGTCATTAACCAATGACGTCTTGCCTGCCCCAGAAAGTCCATGTATGAGTAGAGGGGAACTGGCAAGGAGTGCTTGTGCAAAGTCCTCTTTATTGTTGGCGGTTGTGATTGTAGTGATGAGAGATGAGCCCCTGGAAGGCGTTCCATCAGGGCGAGGGAGGAGCACCTGCCCGCATCTGACAACCAGCGGGGACAACCCTTGAGGTTGTAGCTGTTGCCTTCCACTTGCAGTAGATTGCATGGCGAGCCGCATCGCTGCAACGTCTTTTATTTTCTGGGCTTCGTAGAGACTTAAAAATCCATAATCAATACTGTCCCCATCATAATCTCCCATCACAGGGCTGTTCTTGCCCACATGAGCTGCCAATAGCTCCTCTAGCTTGGCATCAGATGCCGATAATAGCAACGCGAGTATCCTCGCGCCAAGATATCTGACTACATGGTTGTCATGTCGTAATAGATTCTGTATCCTGCTTGCTGATATCAAGCTTGTATATAATGTCTTATCGAACCTCAGAAGCCGGAAGCCTGCAAGTAGCAGTGATTGCAATCCCGTATCTGACAGTTCTGAAATATTACTCGAGGATTCGTCCGACAAGTATCGTAATTCGCGACCAGAGGTAGTATTACTTTGGCTGGTGGTGTAGTCTGCCAAATAAACATGGAGGTATGGCGCGAACGGTAGGATTCTCGAGAAAGCTTCAATTATGGCGGTATCTTGCTCTTTCCCTTGCTTTCCCTCAACCCATCTTGAACAGGTGTCTGCGAAAATATTCTCGAATCGTGCGAAAACCCTTGTCGTCAATCGTGGTATCGCACCCGCAGCAGCTATCGCATCCAGATACCGTGGAGAGCTTCCGTTGCGAATTATGTTTAGAATTTCAGAGGGTAAATTCCCCAAGACAATCTCATCTTGAAGGATTGCCTCGTGCCCCTTGACCATATTAATTTCGTCCATGGCGCGGGGTATGGCATCGACTCAATGTCGAAGTTGGTTTTGTTATCGCCGCTGTATCTGAACTTTTTTTTGGAGAGCGATGGAAAATCGCATGCACGGACCATCAAGCGGCCGCTTCCACCAGGTCCAAATTGCCGCTAGTGGCCGACGGAACCTCGAATTTCTTCAAGCTGCGCGTGTCGATTGTTACTGCACGAGATACCATAATTACGCCTTCCTTCACGCACCCCACGATGTCTTTATCCTGCCAATTCGCGGCCAGAAGTGCCGTCCGCTCTTTGAGGGCCGCGGGAGGAGTTAGAGTTGCATCTGCGACGCTTGCCCAACGGCGATGGAACTCGACAGAGGCTGCGACCAACCCAAAGATCTCCACGATTGTTGATCAGATCAGCCAATTGACTCTTCTCGAGACTGCCGACCTTGTCTCTACCCTTAAGGTGAGATACACACTCTGCTGCGAGCGTTTGAGGTGGCTCAGATGAAGACCGCTTGTTTCTCCCGAAAACTTTCGCGGTTTCCCCTGTTCCAGCAAAGCGCATTAACATCCATTATCTCAAACTCGGTCTATATCACTAACACATTCTCCTTAGACCCGTCTCAACATCCCAGATATGCCAATGGGAGGTTTTGCTGCCGCCGGCCCAGCAGCTCCAGCCGCCCCAGTCGAGGAGGAGGCCGCACCAGTACAAGCCGAGAAGACCCTCTTCAACCTCAAGCTCGACTCTTTCGAGGCCGGCTCGAAGCCAAAGATTATTAAGGAGATTAAGAGCATGCTTGGCCTGAGCTTGGTGGATTCAAAGAAGTTCGTTGAGTCGGCACCGAAGATGATGAGGGAAGCTGTGCCAAAGGAGGAGGCAGACAAGATTGTGGAGCTGTTGAAGGGACTTGGTGCTAAGGTTACGATGGAGTAAATTGGCGCCACTGTATATCTGGGGAGCATCATGTTGGAATAGAAGCATTACTGGGGCGGAAGATATTGTACTATTAGCATAGGGGTGTATAAAATGTACTTCTCTTCAACTACTCCAACATCTTTTGACACCATCCTCGTGTCCTGTCTAAACTACTTCCGCTTCTTTCGGCATCATCCCGGTATCCATCTCATGAAAATATTGGTGATGTTGAAGCTTTCTCTATGTTTAGCTACTATAATGTAAGCGGTATTTTTTTGGCGGATGCTTGGCTTCATGTGTCACTAATAATTGAGCATAAAGGAGAAAGTCACTCATGAATGGACACATATTAGTAGTTTATATATATATTAGCCTTTATAGCTAGCATTTCTATACTGTTGGCCATACGTTAACGATGGATACTTGAATTTGGTCGTTGTAAGAATAATAATTTTCGCTGATATATATTTTTGAGTGTAATGTTAAAATAATTAAACGGAACAATAAATCACGATTATTAGAGCCTTCAATAAGCCAACGTTTGATTTCGTACCTTAACTTTAACAGACGGGGATTTTAGATAGCTCTTTTACTTGTTACCTATTGATTTCCAGAAGGGACTTTTAAGGAAAGCCATGTCGTGACACGACCTGTGGATTTGCCATTTAACAATCGGCATGATTTGGCTGGCCCCTCGTGACCCAGAAAACACATGTGTTTGGGTTATAGGGCGGTATTGTCAACCCCTATCAACAATTCAGAACGGGTCTTGTGGTCTAGTGGTATGATTCTCGCTTAGGGCTCACCCTACAGCTACAATTTGCGAGAGGTCCCCGATTCGATCTCGGGCAAGACCCCATTCTTTTTGCTTTTTTTCTCTCTATAAAAGCATCAACTGTTTTTTTTTTTTTTTGTGGGTGTATGAGAGAAGGGTAAGCACATGGTGGTTATGTGCGAAGTCGGGGGCCAGTCTCCGAGGTCTCATATTACCACCAAGCCTGGACTGAGATATTATATATAGCACGTGCTTTTGGGTTTTTATGAATTTTCATGTTACATTACAGAAGCTGAGGCGAGGCTACAGCTGAAGAAGCTGAAGGCAGATTATCAATCATTTACGTAGATTTTATATATAAGATTATATGTATATGTATATGTATTGCAAAAGATTACCAGCATGTATTTATTTTGTTTCGGCGAGAAAGATACTAAATGAGCTTGTCTGATCTCTAATTTCAAGGTTTACAGCAGCCAGCAACTAGCATACCCCGGCCCCCGCTTCGCCGGTTCCAGACCGAGAAATCCAATTCGTAGCTCCTCGACGTATTCGCCGAACGAGAAATCGTCCCGTCCCCACAATCCCCACGGGTATAACTTGAGAGCTGCCGCTATCTTTGCCGTTTTTACCCCTCATCGAGTTGATCTCCAGTGTCCGGCGCGGCTATTGTTAAGTTCGAAAGCGGCACTTTGTGAATTGTTCTCACGGCGGCGCGCTTTTTCCTCCTCAACAATTTTGTGTCAGGCAACTCCAAGCTTCTCAACTCACCATGTCCGACCTATCGAACAAGTTCACGTCGTCGGCCTTTATCAATGGCATTTATATTCCCTCCGGCCTTCTGATTTTCGGCTGCTTCATCGTCAAGAGCGAATGGGTTCCGTATGCAATTGCCCTTTCAGCAGTTCTTGCAGGATGGAAGATCTTCAGCAGCTGTACGCCCACGACCCCTTTCCCACAACGCGAAGTTCATGAGATAAATGGTCGCTGACATATAGCACAGTTCCTAAGGCAGTCCTCAAGCCCAACGAACTCCAAGAATTCGAGCTGAAGGAGAAGACCATAATTTCCCACAATGTCGCAATGTGAGTGATCTCGTCTGCGTGCCTTTTTGAGAAACCCCACTGACAGGCACTCTCCCATAGCTACCGCTTCAAACTCCCAACTCCCAACTCGATTCTCGGCCTCCCAATCGGCCAGCATATATCCATCTCTGCGAACCTCCCCACCACCACCCCCGAGGGCGAGGCCATCCACAAGGACTTCCTCCGCTCCTACACCCCCATCTCTGGTGACCACCAGCCAGGTTACTTCGACCTGCTCATCAAGTCATACCCCACCGGCAACATCTCCAAGTACATGGCCTCCCTGATCGTCGGCCAGACCATCAAAGTCAAAGGCCCCAAGGGCGCCATGGTTTACACCCCCAACATGGTGCGCCACTTCGGTATGATCGCAGGCGGCACCGGCATCACGCCCATGCTGCAGGTCATCCGCGCCGTCATCCGCGGCCGCGCCGCTGGTGACACCACCGAGATCGACCTGCTCTTCGCCAACGTCAACGTGGAGGATATCCTGCTCAAGGAGGACCTCGACGCGCTTGCCGCAGCCGACAAGGGATTCCGCGTGCACTACGTCCTCAACAACCCGCCTGAGGGATGGACTGGCGGCGTTGGCTTTGTCACCCCGGAAATGATTGCCAAGTTCTTGCCTAAGGCGGCTCCGGATGTGAAGGTCTTACTTTGTGGACCACCACCGATGATTAGCGCCATGAAGAAGGCCACTGAGGGGCTCGGATTCACCAAGGCGAAGCCGGTTAGCAAGCTTGATGATCAGGTGTTTGCGTTTTAAGTGGGTGATGGGAGATAGTATAGGTAATGGAAGTCGATAGATGGATAGATAAGGCGGCTTGTTTTGGGGCGTTGTAAAAGAACGGTTAGTTTACAGCGAGTGGGTGGATGGAATAGACGAGGAGGATGGATATAAAATACACAGCTATATAGATGTTTTAACTATTGTGCAAACCCAATCGCTCTCACCGAATGAGTGAAACCACCAACATGGTCACCCGACCTTCCTGGGCTCTCCAATCTCTTCATAGGTGCACAATATATTTCACATTGAGAATCTCTCGCCTTGTCCCAAACTGATCTGTGCAATGTATGATTCTATTTGTTAATGTACCCTTGAGGGCCATCTGACCAAGATCTCTACCATGTATCTCCATGTTTTGAACGGTACCTGAATGAGCAGGCCCGCTCTGATATAAATCCCTTTCCCATGCAATCGACTTTACCAAACGCAATTTATGTTCCTTCTAATATCCTGATATTCATCAATCCTTCCCAAAGCCATCCTTCCATTCCCAACCCCAGTCTATAGCACTGCTTGTGCCGCCAAGCCCAAGACTCCAACCATCATCGCAAAGTTCACCGTCGACGACCGCTCTCCCCAACTTTCACCATCTGCCGTCGAATTGTCTTTTGCACCAAGGGGAATATCGACCGTTACGTTCGCGCTCTTACAGGCCTCAGTTGCAACCTTGACCATCGTGTCCACCTCTTCCTTCGAGCAGGCATCCTCCACCTTTTTCGTGACGGAGCTAATGAAAGTCTTGTCGCTGCAGAGACACTTTGCGTCCGTACTACACTGGCTTTGCCCGGCCGCGATGGTGAAGGGTCCTAACTGGGGAATGTTAGCAAATGCCTCGCCAGGGAATTCAAGGCCAGCAGAGGGGAGAACGTACAGCACAAATTGGCAAGTCTGCAGCGAGGGAATCAATGGATTGGGAGAGGGAGAAGGCGGGAAGAGCGGCAATGACGAAGAGGCTTGCAACACGCATTTTGGGTGGTTGAGTGAGTGTGAATTTGATGGATGGAAAGGTGTCCAGGGACAAGTGACGCTGAAAATGAGCGAAGGGACGTAGTTAAGGCCTGCTGCTGGCTTTTGATGCTTTCGGTAGAGCGACTTTATGTGGAGAAGATGTCGATCGGTGATATGGTCTAGATCGGTTTCTTGGGTATGTTGCTTTTCTTATATTCACTTTGCTTTGGTTCTGGACTGTTTGTTCTGGACTGTGATGATTTCTTATATCTACTCTCGTCACCTCCACGTCGTCTTATATTTCAAAACCCCAACGGTCCAGAAATCTATTTCTATTTTGAAACGGGCTGCGATGAAGATCTAAGCTGCGGATAACTACGTCAGAGTTGGCCTTAGGAGGCAGACCATCCCCTTGATTGGCTCCGCATTGTGAAATGGACAACTGGCATCCTCGTATCCGTCAGAAAAGGCAACGGCTATGAAGATGATAAATCCTTTGGCATGTCCGGTGCGGCGTACAGAAACTAAAAGCGTAAGATCACCAGGAGGCGAGGGTGACGCGTATGTCGTCCGTGTGCGTAAGGAGGGACCAGGGGTCCTATAAGCTCGCGCTGAGCCTCTTGGCGGCGGAAAGCCCGCAGGAACGAGCAATCGTGCATGCTGAGATAATAACCATCGTATCTGGCCGTCCACAGGGGCAAACAATCAATGAATCTGGCACAGGTACTGCAATTATTCTGGCGCGTTTGACGATAAAGCCCGAAGGCTCGAAGCCGCAAAGCTGGTGAGGTGGGGCTGTGCAGTAAGGACGATCTGCGGGGCGGGGCTGTGCACGTTGACACCGCACGACTCTTGGCGCGATACGAGACACTGGTGGGAAGTCTCAGTGGTAGCCTGGGCGATAAATATGGGTAGTAAAACGTCGACGACGTGGAGGTGCAACAAGGCTGTGTATGTGAAACCAGCGTGAGAGAGTGGCAAGAGAATGCGCGAACCGATTTAGGAAGTTGGGAATTGCTTTTTTGGCAGAATAATTCTACAGATATGGTCATATTTCGGCGGCCCTTCTGTTTTTATCAAGGTCGATAATACTCAATGGATAATATCTTCGGATGAGAAGGTCCGAGTGTGACATCACAATTACAATGCACGACGTGATGATTTATGACTTGAAAATAACATTATCAATGTACCATATCTAACGGCTGAAGTAGGCGGTCCTTATATGTGGCAGTATTTCATATTCTATTGCAGCCAGATGTTGGTGGCTTGGGTGTGAGAGACGGACATATCAACGAAAGTATAGAGGGAGCGCGGAAAACCATCAATTCAAGTTTTATAAATCAGATTGCACCTACGATACATAACATTGCTTGCCACGGGTGGCTGCCCCAAAAGAAGATGCCAACGTCTCCACCGACCTTCAGTTCTGTTTCTTGGGAGTATCACTCGCTGCTGCATCCGAAAAAACAGTCTCATCTCTCTCTTTCATAACAGCCAGAGCAGCGCCGCATGGCCCAAATAATACCGTGAAAAAAGCGGCTTTCCCAACCAGCGTCACAAACGTCGTATCTGGCTTCGCGCAGCTGTACAGATACAGTACCCATATGAGCGAGCTAACCGCTGCAAAATAGGTGTCGTACTGTAGGAGGCTGAGCACGCCAAGCTCGAATGCTTCCAGTCTCTCATTTGAGAAAGGCGAGATCGGCTGGAAGACGAGGAGCGGATGTAACTGATTGACAGATGCAGGAGAGTAAGACTGAACGAAAGCGTAGCATATAACGACAACTAGAATTACCCAATGAGTTAATCCTGTTACCACAAGGACACAATTGTACGTATAGCGGAGTGCTGTGGCGGCCTTCCTCTGGGGAGTCTCTCCAATACCCAGGAGTCGGTTGATTTTATTTTCGGATACCAGTCCTGTTAGAATATATTGCCAGAGAGCTGTCCATATGGCAAAGAACTGCCATGCGGCGAGAAACCCTTGGCGACTGTGATGCGATAGGACCTCTGGAGACGGGAGGCAGATCACGAATGAAGGGATGATGTACCCGAGGGTCAGCGATATTGGAAGTAGCAGTATGCGCTTTGCATTGGCTGATATTGCGTTCACATCAACCTGTCGACTCGCTCGTCCTAGACGCGAGAAGAGTACGTGAACGAGATTGTGAACTGGCTGCACAAACCCGAAAGGAATATACACCCATAAAGTTGCCCAAATGGTTGGACTGCATCACCATGTTAGATTCGCAGCCAGAAGAAAATAGAATAGAAGACATACAAGCCAATGATACCCCAAGCATTCCCCTTGCGCTCGCCCTCAATCACTACCAAGGCCAGGCAAGAGAGAAGCTGGCCACCCATATAGATACCAAAGAGTGATAGCTCTGGCATTGCGCCCGTGATGACCGGCCAGAAAAATGGCATGAGACTGGTAAGTTGTGCATCTATTGGCCCAATGTGTGAATACACCGTGCGTAAGACAGCGGGTCCACCGAGCAGCAGATGCGGGGCTTCCTGGGAGACGGACTCAATGAGGTCGAAAGTGCCGACTTGGAAGTGAAGGATGATAATGCATGGTATCGAGGCAATTGCGATTAGCCCAAGGAAGACTATAGTAATGAGCCGTGAGATGGACATGTTTTCTGTTGGGCGTGAGGATATGGATGTGATAGTCCTGTTGCTGGAGGAGTTCTATGATTGAAGTTCGCGTTTCCCGGACTTCAATCATGAAACTCCCACGTGATTTGTGATTTGTGATACACTGGTGCCGCCTATCATCTATGGGCATATTTCTCGCCCCAGAGTCTTGTCGAATGTAGCTACTCTGGAAATATCACCATTCCAGCCAGATTCAAATCTCCCTTGCTTCTTCTTCTCATTAACATAGGCCAACGCCGTGTTTTCCACCGACTCCCAATCAGAGATATCTCCTCGACTGACAAATCCGGCTTGGTCAAGTCGGAGCAAAGCATCTTTGACCCATGAAATGCAATTAAAATCTTCCTTGCTCCCCGGTCCAACTGGAACGGCTTCAAGCAAAGTGTCTACAGGATCTATGTGGCCCACATCTCCTAGAAGGACCCTGATGACAATCCTGGGGTCGGAATCTGGGTCTATCCTGACTGCCTCGTAAACCCAAGGCATTGAGACAGTTCCCTCAGTAACCGTAATGATATTTTTGCAATGATACTTTTTTGTGCGAATTTCTGAGCTGGGGGGGCCTTCCAGAGCAGAGACGTGGAGAGCGTAGTGGTATGTATCGGGATACTTTAGACGCGCATATAATGCAAGATAGAGCTGCGGGGTAATAATAATCGGTGCAGTCTAACAATCTCAGTAAGAAAATCATAGTATTGGTATGTGCAGATGTTGATAGAGCCGTCCCGTTGACTTACAGGTTTGCTTGACCATTTTCTCCTCAGGCTCTTGGGGAACATGCTGGCTGGTTTTAGAGGGTGTGGGGCTATGGAGTGTTATTTGTTTTTGAGACGCGGACCTGGTTCATAGCAGGAAAGTGGGAGGTAACTGTGATTATAGCCTACTGGCGTCGTCGACGTTAGATTGTAACTTGAGGGTTGAACATGGTGAACGTTGGTTTCAAAGTGGGGCGCCACGGAACGGGCCGACATTATAAAAAGACGCCACTGATGCGCGCCAAATTTGAGGTGATATAAAATTGATAACAAACAGTTAAGCTGATAGAACTTATTTTTAGAATATAGTTTTAGGTAAATAGCCCAAGACATTATAGTTGTAAATGATAAGGCGCATTTAGTTTGTATATGGCCACTGTAGAAAGTTGTTATCCATTGCCTCATAAGCGGCACGAGCACTTGGTATGGTATCAATACCCCATGGGCAATAGAGTACTGTAGTTTGATTGAGACAACGGTCGTAATTTTGGGAGAAAAATGCACATAAATAACAAAGGAACAGGTTTTGCACCGTTGCAGGCAGCTACCTGCAACGGGTCGAAACCAGTAACGAGACGTTTTTGTCAACGTTCATGTGACCTACCTCGATGAGAGCAAGATTTGGTTTGTGACGTCACGGCAAACGCAGGGTTTATAAATGGCGGATGTGTAGCAAAATTAGCAAGATAATAGCAATATAGAATTACCTATCTACAGATATGCCTTCTGCAATAGTAACTGGAGCGACAGGCAAGATATACCAACCTCATTCGTGATTTAATGTGCTGACACTTGCAAAGGAATACTCGGGCGTGAGATAGTCCTGGCACTCGGGAAAGACCAAAAACAGTGGCCCACTATCCATGCAATCTCGAGGTCTCAGAAAGAGGAATACCCTTCAACAGTAAAGCATCGCCACGTGGATCTAACGGGAAACGCCAATTCCATTGCGAATGAACTGAAAGGCGTCGAAGCTGAATATTTGTTCTTTGCCGCTTACATCCAGAAAGACTCGGAGCAGGAGAATTGGGATGTTAATGGCGCTATACTAAATAACTTCTTGGAGGCACTGAAGATAACGGGTGCTAATAAGAAGTTGAAGAGAGTTCTGTTGGTGACCGGGGCAAAGCAATATGGAGTCCACCTGGGACAGGTAAAGAATCCAATGGAGGAATCTGACCCATGGTTGAAGGGTGCAGAGTGGCCCCCCAATTTTTATTACAACCAGCAGGAAATCCTGAAGAAGCAAGCTGCTGATGGAGGATGGGAATGGGTATGTCGATGCTGTTTCCAGAGCTTTGGTGTTTGCTGACAAGTGATAATAGGTTGTTACATATCCAAACGACGTTATTGGGATGGCTCGTGGTATGCAACTCTCTCCCAATTCTGTCTTTCTAAGTTACGGTACTGAAACGCGTCAGGGAATTTCATGAATCTCGCAACCACTCTTGGAATTTACGCCACGATTAACAAGGAGGTTAATCAAGAACTCCTTTTCCCAGGCGGCGAAGACTTCTATACCAGATTTGACAGCTTCACTTCTAGCAAGCTCCATGCTAGTAAGCTACAATTTTTCCTTATTCAAACCTCTCAATGTATCAAACTAACTCCAGTCCAGAATTTGCGCTCTGGGCGATCCTCACCCCCAAAGCCGCTAATCGCGCCTTCAATGTCGTCAATGGCGACGTTCAATCTTGGCAATCCCTCTGGCCCAAGCTCGCCGCACGCTTCAAATGCAAGATCCCCGCTGACCAATTTACACGCCCATCACCACTTGCCTCGAGTACCACTCTCTCGCGCCCGCCTATTGATGCATTTGCTTCTCAAATTGGTCTTGAAGGCACTGCAGCCGTTAAGCCGAGTAAGCTAGAACAGCGTATCAAAATCAGTGAGTGGAGCAAGGATGATAAGGTGAAAAAAGTGTGGGAGGACACAGCGGCGAGGGAGGGCCTCGACGAGAAGGCGTTTGGGCAGGCAACGTGGAAGTTTTTGGATTTTGTGCTGGGAAGGAGTTATGATTTAGTGCTTAATATGACCGAAGCTAGAAAGCTAGGATTCGACGGGTTTGTGGATAGTTGGGAGGCGCTTGATGAGACATTCACCGAACTAGAGGAGGCGCGAGTTTTACCAAAGATTAAATAGTTGTAGAGTCTTGAAAAGTGCATATATATATCGCAATAGCCCCAAAATACACAATAAACTCCTATAAATGCCTTAAATAGCAGTATCTCTTTCCTCAATTCCATTTTTACTACAATTCGTTTTTAATCAACTCGTTACCTGAACCGCGACCCCTCGGCACCAAGCGCCTGATACGTCTTCTTTCCTTTAAGAAGAGCCAAAAGACAGGTCCCAATCGCTAGGACCTCAACGCCCGCAAGAGCCACAGCGATATACCATGCGACTCTCTGCATATACTCAGTTAGCAAATAAAGCCCGTCACATATGTGAATGCCCAGTAAGGACAGATAAATGATTGAAATCTTACCATTTGTAGGCACAGTGGGGCCATATCGACACCATCTGCTTTGAAACTTCTCTTATGCGTACAAGTCCATGACCATAGGTCAAAGTATGTCCTCCTTTCCGAATCCCAGAGCTTGTAATATGATGTGGCTGCGATCCAAAGCACAGTCGCCGTGATAGACACACATAGCGTTGTAACAGCTCCAATTTTTGTGAGTCGACGTACCTATACTATATCAGATTTGGACCTTTTTTGTTTTCTTCTCTCGACGCTTCACAAAGCTACAAGGGGCACTCACGCTCTTAGTAAAACTGGCAATTACCAACGCTAAGCTCCCTAAGGATACAACAGAAGCCGCGCCCAACAACAGGTTGCTTGGAGCATAATTCGTATTGTATGGCCACACGCGATACTCCAGGCCTGTTCGGGGATTGACAACTATGAGATCTTTCGTCTGTGCATGTCGCACCATGACCGAGGCTACCAGACCGACAACACCGAGGCTCAGTACGAGTGAGAGGATGCGCAGACAGAGCCGTGCAATGTAAATTGGGCGCCCGTAAGTTGGCTGATCTGAAGAGCTTTTATCATTCCCCACGAAGCCTTTGTTGGCGGACATGAATGTGTTGCGGGCTTGTTGGATATCGGGCGAGACGGTTATCGATGGGTTGTGGCCGGCTTGCGCCCGGTTGCCGATTAGGTGTTTGTCATCTTGGTTTTCTTCGGGGTCGTTGATGTAAGTGGCTGGATCGTAGTGAGTGGAATCGCCCAGCATATTGGCCTGGTTGCGGAAGAGTGTGAATGTGAGAATTTATAAGTCGCAATTGTAAATCGCAAGAGACGATACAGAAGGAAACTGAACAATTGTTGATGGAAACGGTCACGCTTTAAGCAATCGATGAATAATTTGCAGATTTGGAATGCAGAGCGTCTATATTGTATATTATGTAGAATATCACGTAAGCCTTGCTGTAGGTCTATAGTTGGGGAACACTGGGGTCCGCGCCTAATTTAGGATGCTGGCATGCGTTCCGGGGTCCGAGCACATCAGCCACACTAAGAATAGGGACTCACTGCGCTTAACCCCTGCTAAACCCAATGAACTGACGCTCTTAGCTCCTTCTGACAAATTTTAGATGGAACCAGGAGGCGTCTGCTTCGCCCTTGCGCGGAAACGTCGTTTCCGAAGAATGATGTCCAAATTTCGGCAATTTGATCACTATTCACCCCTCTCGCAATTCGCTCGCGAGGCATTTCAGCTTCCTGTCCCCGGAGCAGTACGTAAATTTTACTGCGATTGTCGGCAATTGAACTTTCGGTATGTCAAGGTCCCGAAATCCACCGTTTGAACTCCAGTTAAGTTCTGAGGCCATATCCATGGATGGCAGCGATAAACTCACTTCTGCCGTGAGATTTTATGTGAAACTTGAACACAACAATCAGTCTAAATTGGCCAATTCTAAGATAACATCGTCGATAGAATCCTGAAAGTCTTGTGGCATAAGATCCTTGGCGTCTTTTAGCTCTGTTTGAATGCCCTGGGACAATCCGGATAGTGCTACTACAGTAGGACGATATCGCTTTCGCATTCCGGGAGAAGCTTTATGTAACAATGCAGCTGATAATTGGACCATGGCAATTTTAAGCTCCATAGCCCATGGCGCGATCAATTTGGGGCCTGGCTTCATCGACGCTGCTGTTTCGGCAATTTTCATCCAATGCTGCTGAGGCTCCGTAACAGCGGAGTCATCAACGACGGCAAGCAAAACTCGAATTATCTCAACTCCCCGGGAAGCCTCGGAATTGACGTTGCGTGCAGGCTCAGTTGTCGTATATCTCACGATAGACTCGAGATCTCCAGTCAGGACTGCCCAAGCATCATGGGACAAGAACCCATCAATTCCACCTTCTGTGGCCAAGGTTGCTTCTAGAGCGGTCAAGATCGGGTATTTGAAATCCAATGACTTGGATGATGGAGTTTTGTATAGTTCTATGAACATATCCGTCAAGCCTGCACTCTCGCTGCGCATGTTCTCGTTTTCGTCTTCGCGCAACCAAATGGCAAGCGTCCGAATGCACGCAAGAATCAGTGGATCATCTGGGATGTTATCTTTCATCGAGCCCCAAGTCAGAGTGAGACGAGTGCCTTCAGATGTTGCTGATGTCCCAGCCCTAGCATCTGGATGGAGACCGGAGACCCCAGCAACTGATGCATCCCATCGGTCTCTCATATACTCTATTGCCAACGACATTGTTTCCGCAATGTCCTTTCGGAGCTTCAGCAGGAGATCTGGAGAAGTGGTTAGGGTAGACGAGCCACCTTCATCGATTTCATCAAGACTTCGTACAAGGAAGCCTATGAAGCCAGAAATTACATCGAAACCTCCCGCGAGCCTTCGTGCTGTTGGCGGATAATCCAAGCTGTTTAATTTAGATAGAAGAGTCGGAAAGGAAGACCGAATGTCGATAAGTATTAAGTTAATGAGAAGGTAAGAAAACGGCTTCGCGGTTGCATCATGCTGAGTATCATCTCGAAAGAGGCGACCAGGGCAGGACTGTTGAAAAACTTGAAGCAGTGTAGCAGCTGCTTCTATGTAAGCTGCCCTCCCAGATGCAGTAGGACGACTTGTAACAAGCTTTTTTAACAGAATAATTAGCCCCCCAAGCCATGACGGATCTGTACGGAGAACCTGATAAAATGTCAGCAATTGCTACAGTGTCTGACCATAGAGCGTAGCTGCTAACCTCGGGCGGTACTTTTGAAAAAGCGTCGGCGGTGAAAGCTAACAGTGTTACTGCATCAGTATCTTTGAAGGCAACAATAAGCTTCGGCATGATGTCGTCAATACTAGATGACACGATATTTAGGTTTGATTTGGCGGTAGAAGCATTAGACCAAGACAGCCCAATAACATCGAGAACAAGCGGTTGTTGCGTAGCCAGTTCTGTCAGTGGGGTCACATCTTTAATGTGAAGAATTTGAGAAGCACCGACAGTGCAACTTGCCAGCGTTAATAGAGTTTGCAAGACTAAAACAGTGCTTTCCGGAGAGCTTTGAAATTGTTAGTCACGTGTGTTCAAGTAGAGAACTCTTCGAAACTAACCTCTGCACAAGACAATTGACAAGGGGATCTATTCTGCCAATGAATCGTTTGTCTTCCCGAGACTCTTCAGGCAAAATAATGGCGAATGTATGTAATACCCCAACCGCTATGTCAATCATATTACTCGCTTCATCGGCCGTTACATGATCATTCTTCGTAGCCCGGAGAAGTCTGTCAAGGAATTTTGGGGAGATAGACTCCCATAGAGAGTTGACTTGGACAGCATCTTCTCGTAACTGAGCCTGAGTATCTAAAACGGATTTGAGGAGGGCGAGGCCGACGAACCTGGATGTATCGTCTTTAGCCTTTAGAAATCCTCGGATCTGGTCTAATCCAGCAAAGGGGTCCTGGGCAGTCACAGACGGACCATCTCCAGTTGAAGAGAGGGATTCGTCCATATTTATCAAATCATTACTCGATACAATAAGAGAGGTTGGGACGATCAGAATTTATATTGGTTATCAATGAATTCAGATAAGGCTATGGAACCGACTTTCACAGAACCGGAACATTATTTATCCGTGCTATATTTGGTACTGCAGTGTAGATTGCGCAACCTGGTTGTCAGCCTCGTCGCAAAACAACCTCATGGACATACATTCGAAATGCGAGGCCGCCCAAGAAACATATAGATATGCCGAGTTCAATTATCGGCAATTTATCGCCCAGGGTGCCTGCGAATCCCTCATCCAGTTACGAGAATGATATACCATTGCTGGATGACAGCGATGACGATGACCCTGTCGCAGCAGTCAATAGAGACCGAACCCTCCTGGGCGATGACCCACTAGCCGATTTCGATGGCGAGTTCCCGTCGTTCAAAAGGAAGCAGAAACAAAGTGGTGGGTTAGCTGGCACAATGGGGCTTTCTAACTTCTTGTCGCCATTCTCACGAAAGAACACAAGTCCTCCAACAACAGGGAGTACGGAGAATACGGGGAGTGCCCCAGGGATGGCGACACCAAGGTCTAACGATGGGCCGATACAGAACGGAAATCTGGGTGGACGCGATTTACCGGTAGACCAGCCGAAGGATGGCAATAATCTGGACTGGGTCATCGAAGGACCAGGACACCGAGTGGGGTATGAAAACTTGACTGCCATTGATTGGATTTTCGAATACACAAAGGAACGCCAACGTTTACGGGTATTATACTCGAATACAAGTGGAATAATTGGCTACGCGCGCCAAATGGCCGATGCCAGCCAGATTTGGATTGTTTTAGTTTTGACGGGGATCGCCGTCGGGCTAATCGCAGCTGGGATTGATATAACAAGTGGCTGGCTGGGAGATATAAAAGAAGGTTATTGCTCTGCGGGCACTGATGGGGGGAGGTTTTATTTGAATAAGAGCTTCTGTTGTTGGGGATATGAAGAATGGTCGAAGTGCCAGGATTGGGTTCCATGGAGTTCGACCCTCCACGTCTCATCTACGAGTGGGAAATGGTTTATAGAGTACCTTTTCTTCATTTTATATTCGGTAAGTGTGCATTTCTACATCTGTTGCTTATGAGATACTGACTTTGGAGGTTTTGTTTGCGACATGTGCGAGTATTTTGGTTATGACATATGCCATCTATGCCAAGCACAGTGGGATACCCGAAATCAAGACGGTTCTTGGTGGGTTTGTCATTCATAAGTTTCTCGGGGGATGGACCCTGCTGGTTAAGTCTGTAGGACTGGTATGTGTCCACCTTTTCTGATTTTTATGTTGCTAACTGGTATAGTGTCTGGCTGTGGCATCAGGCATGTGGCTTGGCAAGGAAGGGCCTCTCGTACATGTAGCATGCTGCTGTGCAAATCTGTTCATGAAGTTTTTCTCCAATATAAACAATAACGAAGGCATGTTTTCTTATATATTCTTAGATTTATGGCGCTAATTGTACTTCAGCACGGAAGCGGGAAGTCCTTTCTGCAGCAGCAGCAGCAGGAATATCTGTTGCTTTTGGTACCCCTATCGGTGGTGTGTTGTTCAGTCTTGAGCAATTGTCGTATTATTTTCCGGACAAAACGATGTGGCAAAGTTTTGTCTGCGCAATGGCTGCTGCCGTTACTCTTCAAACTCTTGATCCTTTCCGTTCTGGAAAGCTTGTGCTGTATCAGGTTACGTACACTACAGGATTCCATGGGTTTGAAATGGTACCATTCGTGATACTGGGCATATTTGGCGGCATATACGGCGGTCTTTTTATCAAAGCCAATATGGCTGTGGCCTCGTGGAAGAAATCCACCACCTGGCTTCCTGGGCCGGTTACTTTGGTCTTTGTGGTCGCCCTTCTCACCGCCCTGATCAACTATCCGAACATCTACATGCGTGCTCAGACGTCGGAACTAGTGTACTCCTTATTTGCAGAATGTTCAACAATCGTCGACGATCAATTTGGTCTGTGCTCGAAAGGTGCTGCCACGGCTGGCGCCGTCGTTCTCCTGATCCTTGCCGCACTTGTCGGGTTTTTCCTCGCCACTATAACCTTTGGCTTGCACATCCCTGCTGGAATCATCTTACCATCTATGGCTATTGGAGCTCTGTTTGGACGTGCAGTCGGAATTATTATGGAAATCTGGGCGCGGAACCACCCGAATTTTTTTCCTTTCGCCGCTTGCGCACCTGACGTTACGTGCGTCGTCCCTGGAACTTACGCCATCATTGGTGCTGCAGCTGCTCTCGGAGGAGTTACTAGAATGACGGTCTCGATTGTTGTGATTATGTTCGAGCTTACAGGCGCCTTAACCTATGTCCTGCCAATTATGATAGCTGTCATGGTTAGCAAATGGGTTGGCGATGCATTTGGGAAGCGGGGAATTTATGAGAGCTGGATCCATGCCAATGAGTACCCATTCCTGGATAATACCGAGCTCTCAATTCCAGACATTCCAGTTAGCGATGTCATGACACGGATTGATGATCTCATCGTCCTTACTGCAACAGGCCACACGATTGGGTCGTTGAAGGACATATTAGCTGCCAATCCCTACCGCGGATTTCCGGTTATTTCGGATTTACGCAGCGCAATTCTCCTGGGATATATATCTCGTGGCGAGCTCATCTATAATCTTCACGTCTCCACCCGACAACCTCGCAACCTCCCATTGGAAACCGAAGTGTTCTTTGCACACCAGCCACTTGCGGACCCACAAAGCACGCTCGATCTCCGGCCTTGGATGGATCAGACACCCATTACTCTCCCGGGACGATCAACAATGCAGTTAACTGCGAATTACTTCCAGAAGCTTGGCCTCCGATATATTCTCTTCACCAGTCGTGGAGTTTTACAGGGACTCCTCACCAAGAAAGACATATCATATGTTCTTAATGGAGCGGAAAGCTCGAGGAGAGAGACTGTTGATGGAAGCGAATATAACCAGGTTAGGGTGGCGAGGGGGGAGGAAGAAGAAGATGAGAGAGACGGGTTACTGAGGGGCGGGAGTGATATCGGAGAACCCATTAGTCCTGGGGCGCACGACACGCCATTGTTATAGTACGCATTTATAAAGATCCATAGAACGCGTTTTGGTTTCTGATTGTGAAAACTTGTGTGTTAGACTCCGGTAACCGGCTGTAAAAATAAGGATATTATACACTGTTAGCATTATAACACCCTATATTGATTAACGTATTCGTTCAGGTAAATCTCACCGCTAGTCGCTTGTCTAACTCCACGCTCAAACTGGGGGTATAGCACTGACGGGCGGTATTCACGAGATTGGGACCGACGCACAAATACGGCGAAACAAGAAGAGGTCGAGCGTGGAGACTGGTGGCAGTGAAGGCAAAGGAAAAGAAGAGGCCAAAAAAATAGCTGCACATGAATTTATGACTTTCATTATATACGTTTACAAAGCCTCTAATACATCTCTGCGCCCATGCTACTAATGACCCCCGGTAGTCGGCAACCCAAGTCCAACCTTAAAGCTATCGAAAATACACCATTGAGAACCCGTTAAGATACTCAACATCGCAATCCTGACCGGTAACCCGTTCCAAAGTCCTACAAATCCAATCCTACTATAGATGCGAGAGAGGGCCTGTCCCGCGCCCTCACCAGCTTTACGTTCCGAGTTGAGCTTAGAAACCATAACGTCGGCAGGGTGCGAGACAATGGCGCAGCAGATACCGGCAATGACACCTCCAGCGAAGGATACTCCGAGCTGCTCTGTTTTGTTATATGAGGTCTTGGGGCGGTCAAGGTACTTGTAGATGGACTCGACGGCGGTTTCGAACGTCGCAAATTTAACCATAGTATAAGGGATCTGGCGGGCCCAGAGAGGGTAGAGACCCTTGTAAAGGCTGATGTTTGTTAGCTTACCGCGAGAGGAGATGGGGGTATAGTGACAGGGTCGACATACCCAGCATATCCCTCCTCGGCGACAATCTTAGACCATCCTTCGCGCATGGTGTTCGCGAACGGCGGTAGCGTCGTCTGCATTCTCACTTTAATCGCCTCAAACGGGCAGAGCGCCAGATCAGCGATCGCCTCAGCAGTGGCTGACGCGCCGAGAAAAACAACAGTTTTATTCGTATTGGGAAAGAGTTCCTGGCCGTAGAGGTACTTGAAAACCTCGTAGAAGCCATACTTCCCCGCGCCCTGACACGAGTACCCGATCAACGTGGGTGACCAGCCAAAGAAGACACCTCGTATCCCGGCTTCGCGGTATATAGTGCTCCAGCCATTTAAGTTAGAGGAGTAGATTTTGGGGTCGACTTGACGCCGGCACTTGACGAGGTCGAGGGGAGTAATGGCTGTGTGGGTTGGACCACAGGCTGGGAGCAATTAGCTGATGGAATTAATTCGGGGCAAACCAAATACAAACCAACAATACCGCCTAAACCACAAGCAAGGAAATATGATCCGCTGTACATCTCTATCTTCGGTTTTGGGAGAACCTTCTCCATCGCAGATGAAGCCATGTTGACTACTATGTGTCTATATTGCAAATGATAAAAAAGCTAACAATGCTCACAATAAAACACCGAAACGCGAGATTCAATTAAGAGAGATTCGGGAAGAAGAGAAAGTAAAGAGAGAGAAGGGAAGTCTTAAAAGTCATTGGACTCTGCCCCGATAAGGTTGGAAGGAACGGCAACTTTCCCGAGATAAGCAACCTACGTCATTACCCGCAACCGTGCCCTGAGCTAGTTTTGCTAAGGATTAATCGATCTGCATGGGTTCTGAATGACGATGGTGACAACTTAATTATACAGCTACAGTTTATCGAACTACATTATAACAAGTATAATTTGAGGAGACCATGGGATTGGATTTGATGAAGAGTGATGGATTGCTGCAATTATTTCTCATAATCCCAAACGTTCCGGCGGAGCCGATAAAGCCAAGGGACACTTGTAAAGACATTGGCATCCGCCACACCCGTTCCCCACTGTCCATCGCTTGCCTCACCTAAATCATAGAATTATAAATCTCGTGACAATGTAGCATCTGCTACATACCATCATAGCCTCAAAGAGAACTAGACACCCCCTTCGATACACCAACTCCTCCATCACCTAGAAGAGGACCTTTTCACAGCTTGTCAAAGGCATCAACTATAGCTTTAGCGGTAGAGTTTGAGCTTTGCGGGTTCTGGCCAGTAATCAGGCGGCCATCAACAACATGGAAATCGTCCCAAACACCGGCACCTCGTTCATCTAAGAATAGAAGTTAGCATCATGTAGTGTAGGCACAGGGAAATTCAAGCTTACATGTGGCTCCAACTCGGGCGGCAAGTTCCTCTACCAACTCGACATTCCAACTTTTGATTGTCTCATCAAGCTTCATATCGCGCTCAGCCTCGGTGGTGAAGCCGGTGATCTTCTTCCCCTTGATAAGATGCTCCTTGGTTGCCGGATCAATCAGGTTGGCGAAGATTGCCGGCCCGTGACACACCGACGAGACAATACCGCCATTGGCCCAAACCTGTGCTGCGATATTCTGGAGACCCTTGGCAGTAGGGTAATCAATAAGAGAGGCATGGCCAGCCGAGGCGAAAAAGACTCCGTATTTCGAGGGGTCCAATTCGGAAGCCTTGGGCATGTTGTCGAGCTTCTTGCGGAACTCGCTGTTCGTATCCTTCCAAGTTTCCAGGTCCTTTCCATTCAGGAAGTCTGGCTGCACAGAGAGCCAATCCGCTGTGTATTTGCCTGTCTCCGATGCCAGGTCAACCTCAAAGCCAGCCGCAGTGAGGACATTGTATGGGTGTAGCGCTTCGGCAACGAAGAGACCGGTTACGTGTTTGCCCTCCATGAGCAACGCATTGGCGGAGGTAACGGCGATAAGAGCACGGCGAGGAGGAGACATTTTTATGGTTGGGTGGTATAGAATTGGATGGGAATGATAAACTGATGCTCGGGACCTGGTTGTTTGATTGTTGTTGGAATCTTGTTATTGTAGGTTGTTGCTTGCTTGATGATGAAAGAAAGAAAAAAATCAATTCATCCAGGACATAAAGGCTATACTTATAGCAGAGCCCATCATTATGATTATTAGAATGTGTTTTCTATGGAGAGACAAAGTGATGACGCAAATGCTGACTATCCCATGTTACAACAGCACGCGCAACTCCTTCCTATTGGACACAACTAGTGCCAAAGGGTTGTGGGGTATGCAATCGTACTTCCATTGCATGCCACTAGAAGCATATCGGGATTGCTTAGTAATAACCGATACACTTTCTTCGAGATGATTTGGGATATGCAATCGTACTCCTGTTGCATGCGACAGTCTGGATTGCTTAATAATGCTAATTCAACGTAAGCAAGAACTTTCCTACTCCGTAATACCACCATACTACTCCGTTTTTTATCCCATGCCGATGCAAAACTTATTCGTTGAAATAGAAACCCCCGGAATACTATCGCTTGTCGTGGAAAAATTATACATTTTTCTGGATTGACCTAGGATCTTGTAATAGTGGTTCGTGGATTTTGTCCGTAGCCTCGTCGGAATTCGTCGGCGTATGCAGCTTGTTGAGATTGTGTCTTGATTGACATCGATTCTATCCAACATGTGAACCTCAGCCTTCCCTCTATTATCACGTAGACACGCCAATAATAAGAAACATTTGAAAGCCAGCACTATAATGCAAATACTTGGAGCCTTGTTGTACTTTATATTCATATTCTCATTATGTCAAGGTTTTCCAACCAAGCCAGACATGCTATCATGCCTAAAGTCTCTGCTATGTGCACTGCCACCTAATTCTAGGTCAATGGACACAGGCTTGCTGCCACGAGGTACTGGGTCAGTAGCAATTGTAGCCATGCCCACGTCGTTACCCTCTCCTGTCGGGTAGACATCATCGGCCTCGACGTTGGATAACACACCGTCTCCTCCTCTTGACCCCAAACCGTACGATGGGTACGTACGACGGACTTCTTCCGTAGTAGGTTTATTACCCCTTATCCAATGGGTGAAGAGCCCACGATAGGTTGGTAGACAAGCGACGAGAATAGCTACGTTATTCTCGATATGGTTTATGCAGTAATCAATCGGATATGTCCAGTCCGGTTCAGACACAACGTACAGCCTATCGAGGTACGTAAGATATATTTTTGCGGCACTGATCGCTGTAACACTGTATAGAAAATTGTGGTGTTAGTGACATGAACTTGACGTGTTTTGCGCTGCACGTGCGCATGTGATAATTTTCCACTTACGCTAAAGTTGAGGTAAATATGGCGCCTATGACCAGACGAGATCGGAGTGATAAGCTCACTAGTTTCTGTGAGATGATGAATGGTATAGGAAGGACCAATAAGTCGGTTAAAAGGCTGAACGAAGTGACAAAGATCTGTAGCTCCCCAATACGGAGGCGGTCGACGCAACGAGCACCGCCAAACGTTGTGGAAGCCCAGGTGTTGCCGGTCCTCGGCGGACACATGAAGAGCATGATAAACCACGGGATAACGGCAGCTGCTGTGACGACACCAAGCAATGCATAGAGAGCAATGCGAACACGATTGATGGTAGATCCAACTCTCAGCAGCAGCATTATGAGCGATGCTTTGACGAGAGGCAGAATGAGATAATTTATGAGGTTAAAGCTCAGCTGAATCTGTCAGGAGTCAGTAGCTGTACTGTATCCTGTGAAGATGTGGACATATGACAAACAGACCCGATAATTTTTGTCAAATGGGGGCTCCAAATCTTTCTGACGAATGTCCCATATGTGCATTCCGATATGCCATAGCTTGACAACTAGACAACTGTCAGAGAGCCGTTAAGTAAAAAGAAAGCGATGTACTGACACTGGTAGGAAGGACCGATTAATGCTAGAGATAAGATCTAGTTGCTCTGTTAACATCTGGCAATATCCAGACAGCTCGACATTTCAACGTACAGTTGCAGCAATTACAAGCCAGTCGTCTGCAAATTCTTTCTGTCAGCGCGGCTCTGCGTACGGACCCCCGAACGGAAACGTACCTGCCATTAACTTAGCACCGATTGTCCTCCTTCCAAGGATACGCAGACCCGTGCAGATGGTCGCGATAACCGGCGTGCCGCATATCACCGCCAAGCAGACATCTTGAAGTGTATACTTTCCCATTGTGATCACCGCAACGAGGCTCACATCTGCATGGAGTCAAGGAGTCAGTTTCCCAACTGCCATGTAATATTTCCAGAACGTGGGTTATAGCGCAGCTTTAGCTCTGGGGAACACATATCACACATCTTTTTCAAAGAAGGTTGCGCCCCAAATTAATTAATGGCCTGTAAATTGATCGACGAATGGGTCTGATCACAGTGTCTGACACTCCTTTCCACCATTTCCACAATAGGTATGATATTCTACGCGAGCTGACTTGGCGTCTATAAGATGTCCATGTGCTAACCATTTGCAGCCTTGGCGCTCTATGTATGTAACCTTAGGCAAGGGCGTCGGCCACTAGCACGGCACGAATTTCATCAACAGGGCCGAGAACTTGCAGAATCCAAGGAAGCGCGGGCCATGGGTAAACGGGATCATAGCGGCACATGGGCACGGCGAAGAAAGAGCTTGATGCGGGGTAACAATCCCCTGATTCATACTGCTTACTTCTTCCTATCGCCAACCCCAATCGTCTGGTTCGCCATGCACGCAAAACCCCGTCGGCGTCTGAAAACTGTCACGGCTTGAGACGGTCGAGACTATCAAGGCTGAGAGACGTCACGACCTATGGGGTACAGGGTGTGGGGTGCGGAGTGGTCTAACGAGAGCCAAACTTTTACGTGTGGGGTACCGTATGGTATGTCCTCTTTATCCGGCCCGCTCGCCGGCTGGCGGCCAACATAACAGCGCCACTCCCATCCCTCCCATACCTTCCCTGTGTCGCATCCGCAAATTCCTCATTTATAAACCACCTTGCTCAAGCACACATTTATTAGCGATGTGAGACAAATATGTACCAGCCAGCGAGTGTGGCGCTAGCTTTGACCCTTTGGGCGTTTAGGTTCCAACCTCTTAAGATTTGCACAGGGCCGACGGCGCCGCAACTAATCTCCGACTCGCTACGCTTTTGGCTAATAAGTATTTTCCGAGATGTCGCAGGATTGTATCTTCTCTGCCGAACAAGCAATGCGTAGCTCAACTCAACCACGGATAACATTGTTGCTTAGTTTTGAGAGTGGAGTCAGACATGAGATCCGGGATGTGTGCTCTGCTCGGTACTCGTATTCGAGGAAGTCGATCGTAGCTTGAATCGAAGAGCGGTCTGTCCACAGGGTTTCCCCACAGAAAGGAGGGTGACATAGGACGGCAAGAGCACAACAGCGCCAAGCTATATTTTCCGGAGAAGAGTTGAGAACCTACAAGACATTAATATGGAGAGCTTAGCCGTTATTTCAGGGTTGTGTTTTTTATCTACTGCCATGACAGACGTCAATTGCCTTTCTATCTCGAACCATATGTAGTCACTGCCCTACCCAGATGTATGGAAGCGTTATGTCAACCATGTGGATGCATTTGATTCTGTCACTACTTCTTCCCTCTCTCATATCCGCATATCCTTCCGAAGGAGTCGCAGTAACCGACCGGTACTGGGACTGCTGTAAACCATCATGCAGCTGGAAAGCCAAAGCCAGTTTTAACTCTCCTGTCGTCTCATGCGACAGTAACAACAATCGCCTTTCGGATTTCGACGCCGGTACCGGCTGCAATGGCGGCACAGCATTCGTATGTGCTGACCAGTCACCCTGGGCTGTTAACGATACATTCTCATACGGCTTCGTAGGAGCCGCTCTCACGGGACACGTCGAAGATGCCTGGTGTGGCGCCTGCTACCAGCTCGACTTCACAAGCGGCGATGTGGTGGGGAAGCGAATGGTCGTACAAGCCCACAATACTGGATACGATATACACGATGCAAATAGATTTGCTCTTGCCGTAAGTCACTACCACCTACGGATATGTCGCGCTCCAGGCTCACAAAATTAGGTTCCGGGCGGAAACACAAGCTATGCAGGGGCATGTGCTCTCCAGTACGGCGTGTCCAATACAGTATTTGGCGAAGAGAATGTTGGGCTATCGACAGCTTCCCAGTGTGACCAGCTCCCCAAGGCTCTACAAGCACCGTGTCACTGGCGGTTCGATTGGTTCAAGGATGCCGACCGACCGACGTAAGTCCTTCAGAGCTGCGGAGTTTTACTCCCGAACCTTGCAATGGGTAACTAACAATGCAACAGTACGAACTTTACGCGGGTCGCGTGTCCGATAGAGCTCACGAGTAGAACGGGAACCATTCGAGACGACGATACTACATTTGCGACGGAATCTTCGGCTCAAGCCTGTGTTCATGCCCCATATCTTCTAGCTGCTATAATAACTTTGCTTTCTGGTATCATCACTGCTTAGGCGAGCTTCTTTGATAGGAAGAGAAGGCCCTGAATGTGAGGAGTTTATGCAAGGTAGGGAAGGAGTATTGTTTTTGACAGTTTTGTTTCAGTGGGTCTGTTAGCGTTTGCGACGATGAGTTTGGCGTGTATGGATTGGTGGAGTCGGGGAGAGAATGAGAGGTCGGTTAGCAAAGATATTGCTACTATACAGTTCATAGAGACGACTCAACCTTTTAACAGGGAAGTCAGTCCTTGTTTTTATTAATATAACTTAATATTGAGCAGATAGAAATCGTTTAAAAGAGAGATATTAAATATCTAGTAATGTGTAATAATATATCTACGCCGTACTCCACGGTTATATCCCAATATATGCAAGTATATCCGTTGTATGGTATCACAAAATAGCATACCAAAACAGACGCCGCTCCAAAACCAGGTAGACTCTAACGTGGGTATAATGTCCCTCAAACAACAACCTTTTCCTCAGACGTCTTTGCTCCCACCGCATCCTTCCTTTCTCTCGCCTTCCGTTCCTCGGCCGCAAGCCCCGTCTCGACCTTCTCGTGAACCTTGCTAAGCTCACGCCCTTTGATAAACACACAGGTAATCAGTCCCGCAGCAGCAAATGCGAGGGACGTTAGCCAGACATTCTTCAAAGAGGAATGATAGGCCGCTCTAGCTATGTCTCTTTGGAGGCTAGGAAGCTTGTCAACAAGGAACACGCTCGCCTCTGCGTTCTTTCCTGATAGCATTTCAGCTACCTCCGGACCGAGGCTGGCTTCCAAATAGGGCTCCTGCTTGAGCATGCTATTCTGGAAGACCACGTTTCCCACCACAACTCCAATGGCCGTCGCAAGGTTTCGAGTGAACCCAAGCGTTGCCGTCACGGTGGCGTAGTGATGTGGCTTCGTCTGGTTTTGCAGCGCCAACAGGAGAGCTTGGAAGTTGGGACCAATGCCAAATCCACAGATTATCTGATAGATAATAATTTTTGACCACGTCTTGCCCAGCGGAAGGTCGTATAAAAGCCCAAAGCCGAGCACCGAAAATGTGCAGGCTACACGGATGCAATCCATATAGCGACCGGTGGCAGATATATACCAGCCAGTGGCGGCAGATGTGAATGACAATGACAGAGCTAGTGGGAGCAGCCATACACCAGACAGCAGAGCAGTCGCGCCTAGGACGGATTGAAAGTAGAGGGGCATGAAAAATGACCCAATCACCATCATCATTCCGTGGAAGAACACCCCGAGTAGGGATGCTATGTTGGATGGATTCTCGAACATCTCGAGTGGCATGATTGGGTATCTTGCTACCTTCCACTCGATCGCGAGGAATATCAAAAAGAGCAAAGGCCCAAATATCAACAGGCACAGAACGATAGGAGAGTCCCAGGGGTGAATGACGCCTCCAAAAGTTAGTCCCAGGAGAAACATCACGGTTGCGCCTGCAATTGAAATGCTTCCAAGCCAGTCAACAGCCAACAGCCCTGCGACAACGGGAGTCTTTGGAGTATCAAGATGCAGCACAAATGCAAGGATTAGAAATGCCACCCCAGTTATAGGTACTGCAGCTCAGTTAGTTTATGTTCCTCATACACGTGGGGGAACGGCATACGGTTAATATAGAAGCACCATCTCCAAGATACCTTTTCCGTCAGGACCCCACCGAGTATGGGTCCAATCGCACTTGCAAATGCCCACGTCATACCAATAAATCCGTAATATTTGGCGCGATTCCTACAAAGTCAGCACGAATGCGTAGTAATCAGGTACATGTAAACTCACCTCATAGAAAATAAATCCGATATGCAAATGTTCACCAACGTCAACAGGCCCCCTCCACCAATGCCCTGCACAGCCCTTGCAGCAATTAACATGTCGATATTGATGGCTGCGGCAGCGAGTGCACTCCCCAAAAAGAAGATAGCTGACACGACCAGGAGGATCGGTTTGCGTCCCCAGATATCACTCACTTTCCCCCATATAGGCGTCGAAGCTGCGCTGGACAACATGTAGGCCGATCCTACCCATGTGAACGCGATAGAGGTCTTGAAGTACGAGGATATGGTGGGTAGGGCGGTGGTAACGATAGTGACATCGAGGGCAGCGAGGAACACAGACGCCTAAGAATCGAGTAAGTACGAGTGGCAAGTATACAATGACCAAAGGAAGAAAAAAACCTACGCATAAGGCAAACATGAGAAGTGCCGTCTGAAGAGCTGTTCGTTCGTTTTCGGGCTCGACCTGCTCTGTGACATCTTGATCTGATTGCTGTGGCGTCGTATCCTCATCTTTTGTCGATTCCATAGTTGGTGAGGGAATCCTCTCAGGTGCCGGCTCCTTTTCCATATTGGACTGTGGCGACGAAAAATGGAGGCACGTGAACGGTAGTAACCAGCAGTTGAAGAGGCTATACTACGAGAACATAACTTGGGGGGAAAATCTTGTGTTCATATAAGAAGCGGCTAGATTTAAATTGTTCAAAAGCTCAAAGACGCTCCCATTCTTGCGTACGTAACTTAGGATTCCTTGCTGGGAGCGGAGGTATGCAAAGACCGACATTTAGCGTCATAAACCTCATTGACGGCGCTAATTGTGCCGTTCTGCCGCGATTCTTTGTACGCGGGTGGGGGAGTTTTGAGTCACCCACGTTATTTTTATGTGGGGCTGTTACAGGGGTCGAGAAAGCTTAAACCCAAGTGCCATCAGACACTGTTATGCTGTTATGCCGGGGTACTTAAACGACAATGTCAGTATCAAACAAATAATTTAGATATTGAATCCTACAAAATATACTAGATCTACCGGCGTTAGCGCATAATTTAGGGGGCATGAGTATATGCAGTGTTCAATATTTGCGCAGATAAGCTTGGGACTACGCGGTAATAGTGTTAACTCCGCCAAGACTCGTCACGGTTCTGGGGCACATTGCTCTAGGAATAGAACCCACACCCATGTAATCTTATGCGTATATGAGACATAACAGCTTTTTATTGAAATTATATACACCGCATTATTAAAGTAGTACTTGTGCAACATTGCCTGGTAGACAAAGGTAAATGGTTACGCAAGCACATGGAAGTGTCGTATACCAAGCGGACCAAAGCGTGGCATGGGAACAAAGTCCGTTAACTTGTGCGACAAGGTGGGAGTAATATACGGTGCCACTGGTAGAAGAACACTTAATGGAAAAACAAATTGTTTGCAGCGACGCATCTGCTGGTATTTTTTTCTTTGAGGGGACTTAAGAGCGCGTATATGTGAGAGCATCCGTTTGAGATCGCATTTGAGCAGCAAGGCTAAAAATGCAACTTTCTATAGGCGCAATATATGACAAGGCACCAATATCTACATTTAGAACTGGCATGTCAAAATCGTTAATGATCTGCATAAGCTCTTCTTATATAACAGGGGTGTGACAATATATCACGTGACAGTGATAACCCCGCACTGCGCCTTGTTTAAGCTCCTCAGCCTCCCCCCTCTCTCCTGAAGCTACCCCCCTATCAAACATCAAAATGCCACCCCACGAAGGCCTAACACATCTTAAGGAGTATGACGTCAAGGATTCCAACGTCGAGCTGATTGGAACCTCTATCGACCACAACATCAAGTATGCCTCCGCCGCCACGGAGCCAGCCTGGAACAACGGCGAGGTCGGCCTCGTAGCCGGGCTGCGCATCTGGCGCATTGAGGAATTCCAAGTTGTCCAGTGGCCGAAGGAGCGCTACGGCCAGTTTTACGAGGGGGACAGTTATATCGTGCTGCACTCCTATGAGGTTGGTAAGGATGCGAATAAGAAGCTCGGCCACGAGATCTTCTTCTGGCTGGGCAGCAAGACGACCCAAGACGAGGCAGGCACCGCGGCTTATAAGACGGTTGAGCTTGATGAATTTCTGAAGGGCGCGGCGATCCAGCATAGAGAGGTGCAGGCGTCGCCTTCAGAGGACTTCCTGGCTCTGTTCCCGATTATTAGGATCTTGACAGGCGGAGTCAAGTCAGGCTTTCGTCACGTGGAGAGGGAGGTTGAGAAGGAAGAGATCAAAACGCTACTGCGCATCTTTGCACCGGCGAATAAGAGGGGTTCTGGTATCATGGTGTATGAGGTGCTGCCTACCTGGGAGAGTCTCGATGAGGGCGACGTGTTTGTCTTAGATACGGGAATCAAGATCTGGGTGTGGCAAGGGAAGAAGTGCAGCCCCATGGAAAAGGCGAAGGCTGCACAGGTGGTGCATGATATGACTCTCGCGAAGCACGTTGATGTGGAGGTTCTGTCGCAGGCAGAATCAAGGTCTAGAGTTGTGGTTGGCTTGTTAGGAGGCAAGGAAATTACCCAGCAGGAGTTTCAATGTCCCAGACCAGTCTCTACTGCCGAGAAGCAGAGCAGCGAGGCTGGACGACCAACCAGATTGTTCCGCCTCAGCGACGCATCGGGTCAATTATCTCTTGATCTCATCAAGGACGGAGAAGCCATCCTGAGATCAGACCTTAACGGCGATGATGTCTTCATCCTCGACGTTGGCAAGGCCATCTGGGTCTGGAGAGGCCAGGGAGCGAGCAAAGCAGAGAAGGCTACGTGGATCAAGGTAGCTCAAATGTATATGAACTCGCTTCAAGGTGCCTCCTTGACTCCGATCGCGACGGTTTTGGAGGGTAACGAAAGCATGGCTTTCTGGAAGGCGATAGAAGTATAGATCTGGATACCATATAGGATACATACACGGCCATTTTCGCGATTAGATAGACATTGACTTCCTGTCTCATTTGACTTGCACAATTTAACTTGACTTGGACTTGGGAGCTCTGAGCACCCCGTTAGTCCGCTGATGTGTCCGCTGATGTGTAGTAACTTGGAAATATTTTGACGACAAGCTTGGGACATATTCTGCACAGCCTTCGAGGGAGGCTGTGCAGACCGACGAAGAAAGTTTAGATGACTAAAGCCGAATACCGAATGCCGAAGTCCGAATATCGAATTCCAGATTTTGCATTCATCTTCAATATCCTTATTAATGGCAATGAGGTATACTTCACATCAACGGGTTCTCGGAATTTACTTATCATCCGATTGGTCAGGACAACATCCATATACTCACCCCTGAACGGCAACCTCACGGGACGTGTCACTCAAGTTATTGGTGGTATGCCCGGAAAGTCTCAGCCTTGCGGCTACATGGTGTCAAAGTATACAGCCTTATTGTCCCATGATTATGAGAAATTACATCTATACTTTTTCTCGATGGCGTTCGCTACGTGTACTGAGGTAGAAATAGATACATATAATTACCCCGCAAGCCCATGAAGTCTTAAAAGCAATGTTAAGTATTAGGCATCTCCCCAAGAGCTATTACAATCCAATTCTCACAAGGTTATTCAAATCCTCAGTCTCGTGTGGCATCCCCGTGGTTTCAAAACACTTTCGGATTTTCCAAACTCTCAACGTCGCTCACAGGAAGTTTTCAATAATGGCACCTAACAGACCTTGGGCGGATGGACCATTCAAACTGATCCCAACCCCCTAATTTACCCAAGGTCCCGACAAGCCAGTCGACCAATATGTCACCGTCGCAAGTCACATGGCTATAGCTCACAACTCCATAATCCGCGGGCTCAACAGGTATCCTCTACTCCTAACCCTTCCTATATTAATGAGCTAACAAAAACCAGCATCTACCTCCAAGCTCCGCACGTCAAGCCAGAAGACTACAAGGACTTCATTGGCTACAGCCTGTGTTGGTACCAGATGATCACCAACCACCACCAAGGGGAAGAAAATCGCCTCTTCCCGCAGATCGAGGAGAAGACTGAGAAAGGCCTCATGGAGACGAATGTTGAGCAACACCGTATATAATCCCTTTTTTCTCACCCCTACCCGCTTTCTATTCCTAACACAAGAGTCATACCATGCGAAAACTGACCTCACCACCAGATGCATTCGAATCCGGCGTCGAAGCCCTCAACACCTACCTCCGATCCCTCCTCCCCTCCAACTGTTCCTCTTTCTCCGGCTCAAAGCTAGTCACGATAATCGACAACTTCGCTCCAGCCCTCACCACCCATCTCGCGGACGAAATTGCCTTTCTCCTGTCCCTCCGTCGGTACGGCGATGACCTCCCTCTCCTAAAGCTTGTCACGGCCGAATTCCAAAAGGCGGGAGTGGCGGCGATCAGGACGGAAGGGGGGCACATGTTCTTTGTCAATTCGGATAGAGGGTTTGAGGGGGGGTTGTGGAAAGACTTTCCGCCGCTACCGGTGAGATATAACCATT
Organism: Pseudogymnoascus sp. VKM F-4281 (FW-2241); assembly: GCA_000750745.1. Taxonomy (NCBI): domain Eukaryota; kingdom Fungi; phylum Ascomycota; class Leotiomycetes; order Thelebolales; family Thelebolaceae; genus Pseudogymnoascus; species Pseudogymnoascus sp. VKM F-4281 (FW-2241). The sequence goes on from JPJV01000182.1 coordinate 52,626, forward strand.
CAATTTTTGTTGTGGGATAGAGACTAACGAGGTATAGGCGCCGGTGAGATTTGTTATCACCAGAGTGTTTGGGAGCTGGAATTCGGCATGGTGGAAATTTGCGCCCCTGGATTATGATGGGAATCGTAAGGACCTATACGCGCTTGGGGGGTGATTGGCAAAGTCTCGCCTCTGAATGGGCCTGCGGATTGGAGAAAAAGGGTGGATGGAAACTGTTTTTGTTAGGCTTGAGGCCATACTACAGTCATTTATCGTATGCTGAGGTTGACTTGATCATGGATGCGAAAGATTGGAAGATTGGAAGTGATCCGAGGGTGAGAGCTTCAACAGTGCACACTTGATAAGAAGAGTACAGTGTGTACAAATATACAAATATACTCAATTATTACGTTAAACTATCTCCAGACATAAGTCAGTTTACATCCAGAAAGCAAAGAAAGCAAGTCCAGCAGTCATAGCGATGCTGGAAGAGAGCAAGCTTGTAGCGCTGCTCGGGATGACGGATGGCCGGGAGCTGGGCACGATGGACGAAGATGGCTTTTGTGGGATGACCGTAGTGCCGTTTGCCGAGGGGAATGGTGCCTCAGGAGTCACGGTAGGTACCGTTTCGACGGGGCAGACGGTCTATAAATGTTAGAGAGATAAATATGGCGACGGGTCGTGGGACAATAACTTACTGTGTAGTCCGCATAGGTGACGGTGGTGACAGATCCGATGGGGCAGTCAGTGACAGTCTCTGGGCACTTGGTAATGGTGTGAACGGAAGTCGCGTAGACGGTGGAGGTCGTAGAGCTCAAAGTCGTGTTCGAATAACCAGAGGTGGAAGCGGAGGCGGTGGCGCTGGCGGAGGCTGAATCAGAGGCTGAATCAGAGGCGGAAACAGAGGCGGAAACAGAGGCGGAGACAGAGGCGGAAACAGAGGCGGAAACAGAGACGGAAGCAGAGCCGGAAGCAGAGCCGGAAGCAGAGCCAGATGCAGATGCAGAAGTAGATGCGGAGGCAGATGTTGTAGACGAGCAAACGCAGCCTACATCAGCAAGGCTAGTGATCGGTGGGGCATTGCAAGTTGCCTCCGCCCTCCATGGAGCGACAGAGGTATATGGCGCAGTGCCCTTGACCGTCTCAATCTTGATCAGAACGGGGATGACAGAGCCAGTGCTCAGTCTGAATGGGCGGTGACTGACGACACGGAGGAGGCTTGTAATCTCGCCAGAGTGGCTGGTAATACTGAGGAAATTGCTTGGATCCGATGTGAAGATGGAGTCCAGGGCGATCTTGGAGCGCTCATCCTGTGCAGAAGGTGTCTCAGAGGTGGTCTTGGTCCATAGTTCATCCTCCTCGGTAAAGCCAGCCTCAAAAGGCCATCCTGGGTAGTTGGCGGCGATGTAACTCTTGGAATGGCGGCGATTGCAGGTGTGAATAGACATGCCCTCGCGCAGATATTCCTTAACGACAGGCTTGAATGGGGTCACGAGACCTTCGAAAGTGAGCTTTGCCGTCTCAAGGCAGCGGCGCATGGGGCTGGTATAGAAGCTCTCTGGGAGAGACTGCTTTTGGGAAGCCATCTGCGAGATCCAGAAGTTATGGGCCCTTTCAGCCTGAATCACGCCTTCAGGTGTGACCTCGGCGTCTGCCCAGACGGAGGTTCCATTACCTTCAAGTTCTGCCCAGTAGCACTGCATAGAATTAGTATTTATCAGAGATTGAATACTACATACTTACGTTCCAGGCTGGCGTTCCATAGTAGGACTCGGCAGCGTTGTGGTAACCCTGACCATGGCGACCAAGGTAGAGAACTGCATATCTCTCGTCGGCGTCACTGTCGGCATTTAGGACGGCGACCTCATTCTCAAAACGCTCCCATTGGGTCTTGGTGCCCGTGGGGTCAAAAGACGCGTCCGAGTCATAAGATTGGTTGATCAAGCCAAAGTTTGACGCGGTCTATATTATGTCAGTTTTTTGTGTACAAGCAGCGCAATGTTGCAGATATATAGTCTTACATAATCAAATCCATTAGGCTCGGTGGTATCAACATCCTGAAGGAAGTATCCAGGCACGGTGCTGTACTTGAGGTACGAAGTAGCATCAACGGTTGCAAGGACCGAAAGAGCAGCAGTACCGGCCGTAAAAAAAGAGCGAGACATCATGTTGAAGCAGCAAATAACGACTGTATAAAGGTGAGCAGCTGAATTGAACACTGTGAGCATCGTAAAAGAAATGGACTCGTGGTAGATCTTATATCAAAACAATTCAATTCCGTCCAGGCTTGTACAAGCTCCGGATACCGCGCATGTTGACATGTAACCAATCAAACAAGAGTTTAGAGACATTCGTATTTTTGTTTGCTAATTTTCCATGACCGGGAGTTGAAAAAATAGGGTCCAACACGATACAAAGCACTGTAGTCGTAAGCCTTTCAGCGACGGCGTTGTGAAATTGTTACCGTTTGCATGGTTGTTGTTGATTTCTAATTTTATTTCAGCGCCAATCTGGGGGCGCACGGGAGACACGTGCGATGTACCAAGCTTTGGTGCAGCACCACGTTGTTGGTAGTTCTTGGCAGGGGTGGTAATTGTTATCTGATACCACGAACCTCGTGCTCGGTGACTTTAAATGGAGATGACGGTTTTGATTGGGGGGAAATAGTGTAAAAGGCCAAAAGAACGTGGTCTCGAGAAACCGGCTTATTGATTTGCTTTTCGGGGAGACTATCAAGGTGTCGCTCATACTAGCATAGATTATGTGGGGAGAATCTTAATTTTCTCATATCATGTATTCCGTTTACAGCATATGACCGAAAATTAACCGTTCATAAGTTTATTTAATGCTTTGGTCCGATACTTTTATACTTTCTGGAGCTTATTTTCAAACGAATTATATTTTTTATCCAGTCCCTCAGTATTGTTTCTTCGTTGTCAACATATACGTCATGATAGATGGATGGTTGACGTAATAGAGCTTGCCACCACACAACCAACCTATAAATGAACCTCGATTTTGCATGTATACTAACTAACCATCAAAAACCGAAATATCCTCGAGCTCTTACTCAGAATGTCAGGTAAAGTCGAAGACAAGAAAGGAACCCCCATTGAGGAGGGTGATACCGTCTTCACCAAGATTCGCGGCGGCAAGCGGGAGGGCCAGGTTGGTGTTCCTCAGCTTTCCATAGCTCATAGTACAGCCACTAAAATCTACGTAGGCGGATAAAATAGCCCTGGACGAGGAAGATGCAAAGAGGGAGAAAGTGAAACACCCTCCAAAGGTATTGTGATTGCGTCCACTAGGAAACTGGGGGTAGTGCTGAATGAATGCGTAGGTACTGTTTAAGGACCAGCATGGCCATGATGTTGCGCATAACCCAGAGACGCTCGAGGTTGTGGATAAGGAGCATAAAGACTAAAACTAGGGCGGTTAAAGAGTAGCCCTGTTATAACGAAATGAACTTCAAATTTGTTCAATGATATTCCTGAATAAACATGTTTACCTATCCACTCGTTTTTCCTCACCGTCTTTACCTAGCCCTTGCCCCTCTATCTCGTCAACCTTCCTCTTCTTACTGGTATTGCCATTGCTCTTCGCCTCTCCATTTCCTCTCTTGTGCTGTTCCTCTATATATTTTGGCAGCTCCTCCCCTGCTTTCCACACAAACTTTGCCCCTTGGTGACTTTCCGCCAATCTTCTTTGCCCCTCCTTTCCAGTATAAGTTTCTCTTAACGTCCCCCCTGGTGTTTTGTAATCCTCCCAAAATAAACCCCGCTTCCGTAGTTCGGGCAACAGATATTTGATAATGTCATCAAACGTGCCCGGGTTCGTCGCGTAACTTAAATTAAACCCATCCACGTCCGCCTCCGTCACCCACCTCTCTAGTTCGTCCGCAACAGTCGTCGGGCTCCCAATGACCTTTGCCCCATTCCCTCCGACAAGTAGAAATTCCGAAATCCGAGATTTAGTCCACGGCACGTCTCCTAAACCTGGCACTGTCTGAGCCCAGTGATTCACCATACTCTGCACTGCCTTACTTTCCACAAAACGAAAATCTTCATCGTCACTGTAAGTTGATAAGTCGATACCAGACCAACCACCAAACAGCGCGAGAGCCCCCTCTCGATCCCCATGACTGAGCAGAGCCTTATATTTTGCGTGAGCTTTATCATCCGTCTCATCCACAATGACAAGGAGGCCTGCTACAATCTTGATGTCGTCCCGCGAGCGGCCTAGAGACTCGGCTTGTTCGCGAATACTATCCACAGATGGCCGCACGAGATGTGGAGCATGTCCGTTCAAAAATACCGCTTCAGCATGCTGGGCGGCGAAGGTGCGACCCGCGCCGCTGGTACCAGCTTGGAAAAGGAATGGCGTTCGCTGTGGGGAGGGTTCGCAGATATGCGGTCCGGGGACATTGAAGTGAGTACCGACATGCTCTATTTGCCGGACGCCGGCAGGGTCGGCATAGCTCCCTGCGAGCTTGTATCGCGAATCTGTCGCATCATCGCGCCAGGAGCCCTCCCATAGCTTATAACATACATCGAGGTACTCGTGGGCAATCTCATAGCGCGTGTCATGTGGGACCTGGACCTGGGAATTGCCTGAGAAGTTACGTGCCGCTGAGTCCAAATAGGAGGTCACAATGTTCCAGGCAACGCGACCATTTGTGAGGTGGTCAACCGTGGAAAACTTGCGTGCCAGAGAGTACGGGGCTTCGTAGGTAGTCGAGGAGGTGACTCCAAAGCCCAGGGTTTTGGTAGCTGCGGCCATGGCTGGTATGGAGTAAAGGGGGTCGTTAATTGGGAATTGGGCCCCAGCGGGGATTGTAGGCGTGAGGTTTGCAGGGCCACGGTAGACATCGTAGCCCCCGAGGACGTCAGCGAAGAATATGGCGTGAAATTTGGCCGCTTCCAGCTTCTGGGCGAGAGCGATCCAGACCGACAGGTCATTATAGCGCGGACCGTTGTCACCCGTCGCCTTCCATAGGCCTGGATTTAGATGTGAAGGCGATTGCATGGCAAAAGCGTTGAGAATCCATTGCTTGCGCTGGGGAGGAGACATTGTTGCTGATGGCGGCGTTAAACAGAAGGAAACGGTGGTGATTGACTTGACTGATTCGCCACTGTCGCTATCTTCGATGAGGTATATGAAGCTGCAATTGGGATTACGAAGAAGACAAAGAAGCAACAACACGACGAAGAAGAGGGCAAAGATGTAATTGGAAATGAAAGAGGAGAGGGTGACGTGCACCGTTCCGCATTACAGTTTCCGCTCTGTATTTGCTACCTTACCGTTTTGGCCTTATCATTATCAAAGCTACCCCTCCTTCGACCAGGGCGAGCTAACGGAGGATATCAAGTTCGAGTGTTGCCCCTGGCATTTTGGTATTGCGTGTTGTGAAGCGTCGATGTTGTGATTTTGACTAGTGATCCTGTGCTTACACCCCACTCCGACAAGCCGCCTTCCATGTGGCTGCCAAGACCATAGTCGGAGCTTTGAGACAAAACGGCGCCGCGCTGTCGTGCTGGGTGATGCAGGGTACATTTTTAGCACTTGTTAGAGCTAAGGGGTGGTGGTGCAGCGCTGATGCTTGACATAGTCTATGCTGTGGCACAATCATGTGGAACAATTCTTGTCAAGTCTATTCATAATTTAATCTACAAACGAGGTATTATATCTCCCTCCTTCTGCTCTCTTAAAAACTATCTACCCAGAGCTCGCCAAACTCGCAATGATGCCCTTTCATAATGACGACTTCTCCTTCCTCGCCGCATCCAGCCGGTTCGCGAGTCCAACCTCTCCTATCTCCCGCTGAAGTTTCTTATCCACGATCGTAACGCCAATTTCTTTGATCACAATCCAAGCCGGCACAAGAGCGATGGCCCAGAGCCCGAAGTTGAGGTAGACGCTACCTATGGAGCCCATGATTGGGATGGAATTGAGGCCGTACTAGATTATCATCAGCAGTGTCATAAGAGAGGGCATTGAAGGGGTATAGGCTTACGCTGACTGCCTGGGCGGCCGATTCTGTTCCTCGAAGCAAACCAGCAATACGCACAACTTCCACTTCGGTAGATGCGAGATTGCCAACTACAAAGTAGAGATACATGTAGTTCAACTGAAAACCTGCGACCCAGAATAGGAACAGTGCGAATCCTTTCCCGAATTCTGGGTCAACCCAGTCATAGGTGGGTTGAGAGCGATGGAAGTCGGTTACGAGGATGGTGGCCCAGATCCACCACACGCCCTGCAGCCCGAGGATGATGAAAAAAGCACCTCGCGCGCGGGTGGCCAGAGAGAGTTTGTTATGGTCGAGGAAAGCGCCGAGAAGGTTGCCGCAGATAATGGCGACGATCCCTGAGAGGAACGAGCCGAGGGCGCGGGCACGCACACTGAACCAGAGGGATTGGAAGGTGAACATCACAGCTTCAGTGTAGACCCCCTGAGCAATCAGCGGAACAATGAGAAGGTAGTTTCGGCTGAAGAAGAGGGAGGCCGTGGCTTTAATCTCATCCAAAACCGAATTGGTGATTGTATGGTTGACGGGAATACCGTCGCGGCGCTGAACCTTCGAGGGCTTGTTTAACAGTAAACCCGCAAAAGGCCCTAAGGCCTGCAAGGCAATGAAGGCGAGGTAAACATTATAGGAGACCTTGCCTGCCTTGTTATTGTTGGCATTCAATCCTAGGTTGATGGCGCCACCGAGGACTTGACCGCCGAGACGGAAGGATAACCAGAAGCCGAGGAATTTGCCCTGATTATAAGGCTCGGGATAAGAGAGGGCTATGGCAGCCTCGGCCATCCAAAAAATACCCGCGGACAATCCGCAAAGGGCGGCGCCGAGGATGACGAACCACTCGTTTCCATAACGATTGTTGGTGTACAGACCGGCAGCATAGGGAGCGAAGCCCATTGTGCCAACTATCAGCGTCCATTTGATGCCAATGGCGCGGACTATCACAGAAGAAAAGAAGCAGGATAGTACCATCAAACAAAATGTCAAAGAATTGGCTGTATTCACCAGATATGGCTCTTGCTGGCCACCTGCGCCAAGAGAGTTCATAGCTCCCCATATTCCTGGGGCGAGAAAGTTGCAGATGCCTAGTATGAGGGCATTATAGAAAGTTGAGCGGTACCACTTGACTAGAACATATTAACTTTGCATTGGGGAAAGTAACGTGGTTTGGAGTACGAACCTGGGTGAGAACGGTCAGCGCCGGGGGCTGCCTCTTGAGTGGTTGTCTCGGCATCAACGGCCACAGACTCAATGGACTTCTCTGACATTATGAGACGGATTTGTAAGATCCAGCTGATATTATTGCTATGGGACTATATGTAATAAGAAGAGAATTAGAAAACAAAAATGGTGACTACGCGCAATATATGTTCTAGCAGCTAGCCATGACAATTGCGAGATCGCCCTAGAGCTTTGGCCACGCAGCGCGGCATTATGATCTTTTTCTAAATCTGCTATCTCGCTCAGAGCTATACACAGCCCTGCGTATATATACCAGGGGGCGGTGTGGCATTGGCATTGCTCCCCACTAGACTAGGAGGCAGTTTTTGTAGCACACTCGTGATACCAGCATTGGATCACGACATCGCCATGTTCCGCGGTTGTTCCGCGCCGAAATCAGTACGAGGCCAGATAAGACGGAGGAAAGAAGGAACAATAATATTAGTAACAGTGTTATAGTATACTTGTGTAGTTTTGTCTACTGAACAGTAAAAAATGAAGGGGTTGAAACTTATCTTAATATGGTTTATGAGAATAGCATAACAAATCACATGATGGAATGCGCTGTGCTCCTGCTGCAGCATTGCTGCATGCCATGTCACTTGTTAACAGCTGACAACAATTGAGCTGACAGCAATAAGTCGGATTCACGGTGCCACTTGTCCCTGCCGAATACCAGATGTCCACAGCAGAACTCGTGATCACCCATAATAATAACGTGCTTTCCACCGTCTCTCCCCCCCCACTCCCCTCCATCCTGCTAACTGCCTAGTGTGTATCCATCTCTCAGTTACCCCTCCCCTCCTACCCCTCCTTTTTTTATTGACTCCATTTATTTTGTTGCCATTTACTCACTATTATCGTCGACATATTGCTCCAGATTGCCTTCTATAAGATGACCTGCGTCCTCTAGACCTGTCTCCATTTGAACTGTGTCGCATCTCTTACCATGGCTCCCCATGCCGTCACCATTACCGAAGATGCTCTGGCAGACCAAGTTGACAGCGCCTTAGCACTCGATTCTACGCCTGTAAAAGCTGCTCCAGAACCGTCGATAGTTACTCAACCGCCGCTAAGGACTGTCTTCCCGCCGCTGGTCATAGAGGACCACCCGATTGACGAGGTTCCTCGACTTAAGGTAGTTGTCGTGGGAGCCGGCATCGCGGGGGTAAATGCTGGAATACTATTGCCTCGCAAGGTCCCAGATATTGACCTCGTAATTCTTGAGAGACACGCAGATCTGGTTTGTCACGATTTGCCCTCAACCTGAGATCCAAAAATTAAACTTTAGTAGGGCGGAACCTGGCACACCAACGTATATCCCGGCGTTAAATGTGATATCCCGTCAGACGTTTATCAGAGCACCTTCGCGCCGCAAACTACCTGGAGCGAGAATTATTCGCCTGGCGCCGAAATCCACGCCTATTGGAAAAAGGTGGCCCAAAAATACGACACAGAGAAGTATATTCGATATGGCACGTCCGTCACGCGTGCCGACTGGTCAGTTGAGAAATCAAGATGGGTCCTAAAAATTGTTACCAACGGCGTAGAAACGGTCGAAGAGGCTGATTTTCTCATAACCGCATCCGGCCATTTTAGTGACCCTCGGCTTCCCGATTACCCCGGGAGAGACGAATACGAGGGCCACATGGTACATACCTCGTCCTGGGATCCAGCATATGAGCCAGCGGGCAAGCGAATTGCCGTCATTGGCAACGGCGCATCTGGCCTCCAAATTGTACCTCAACTACAGAAAGTATCTTCGCATCTTGATCACTACGCTCGCAGCAAGACGTGGATAGCAGGGTCATTTAGTGGCGAGGACCTACATCGAGGGCCGGGACGAACGCCTCCACCGCAGGACCCTGAGGCCTACCTTAAGCATCGCAAGATTTTAGAAGAAGCATCATTCTCACGCTTCAGTTCAGTTATAAAAGGTGGCCCAGCTAATGCTAAGTCCAAGGAGACGTTTACCAAGTTAATGTCTGATCGCCTTGGTAATCGTACAGACCTGCTAGAAAAGATCACACCAGATTTCTCACCCAACTGTCGTCGATTAACTCCTGGCCCTGGATACCTCGAAGCAATTACGCAACCAAACGTCGGCTATATCTCGACACCAATCTCACATTTTACCAAAACCGGGATTGCACTTAAAGATGGCACAACCCGTGATTACGATGCCATAGTCTGTTCCACGGGAGCGAATACCACATACGCCCCAAACTTCCCAATCGTTGCCAATGGCGTAAACCTCCAAACAGCCTGGAGGCCCGGCCAAGGCCCCGAGCACCAACCCGGCTTCCCCGATACCTATCTCGGCATTGGGGCGCCTCGATTCCCAAACTTCCTCCAAATCCTCGGCCCGAACTCTACAGGACTCGGTGGTACGGTTCCTCACTCCATCGAGACACAGGTAACCTATGCCGCGAAGGTTCTGCGCAAAGTGTCCACGCAGGGCATCCGCACAATCGCGCCGAGTGCTCAAGCTACTGCTGAATTTAGAGCATACTGCGAGTCTTTTTTCCCTCGCACTGTGTTGAGCGAAACCTGCAGCTCGTGGTATAACGGTGGTGTTGCCGGGGGGCGCATTCATGGGATCTGGCCAGGCAGTGGTACTCATGCGGTCCTTTCAAGGCGTGATCCGAGATGGGAAGACTTTAACTACACCTACCGAAACGAGCAGGGAAACCGGTTTGCATGGCTTGGGAATGGGTCGGCGAAGAAAGATGTAAGGGCAGCTAATGGTGAACAAGACGTTGATTTTACGCCGTACTTGAAGGTAGAGAGCGTGACTGGAGACGTAGATTTAAGGGCACTACATGAAGATGGCTTTTAGTTGTGAATAATTACTTCACGAATCATGACCGCTTAAATATAATCTACTCTATTTAACGATGTGAAGACTGAATAGAGCATCTTTCGTCGTTGTTTTAATAACACGTTTGCCCAGCCATCTCACTATGGGGGCTGAAGGAGTCGAACCTGCTCTCTCGACGGACGGAATGTTAACTTTCCACTTTGTAATGTGGCAACATGTTACATTATGTAAACGGCGAACTGAACAAATGAGTAGATTCATATTGAACTAGACCGCAACCATTGTCATTGCACCCAGTCTAATTTATTCAATATAACTCACTTCAAACCCGTACCCCAAAACCCGCATAGTTTATACCCCAACAATTTACTCGCTGCAGTAGCCACAGCCGCAAGTAACATCCAAGTAAACAGCTCAACCACCGAAACCAGCATAATAGACGTAAAGATCAAGCCACCAGCTGAATAATACAATCCCCAGCAAAATTGTACGATCCAATGCTGCTCACCACCTGGGATGCTTTCAGACACAACGATTGTCGTACTATGTTGCTCGCCGCCGTTCAAAGCCTCCTTATTTCCCGACTCAGAATCTTCGGAATCCCCCTTGGGTTTGGGTGAGGAACGCCTCATTCTGTCTCTGATTCGTGAGAACGCGACTTCGACCCCCGCCGGCGCAAGTGCGACGACAAACCACAGGACCACAAAAGCCGGGACGGGACATCCTAAACTCGAGCGCTTCGAGTAAAATTCCATGACAATCAGCATCCCATACGCTAGTAATAAGAACCCCACTAGCAGCACCAATAAAAGCCTCGAAGCCCAACGACTGAACTTCTTTCCCTCCTTTATCTCTGTCCGATCTCCAGTAATGACAGGATTCAACCCCAAGGCCCTAATAAGAATCTCAACTACCCAATGTCCCTTTTTCAAACTCATCACAATCCGTCGATGTGGCCACGCAATGTCCTTTAATATGAGTGGGATGAGCGCCATCACGATGGAGATTGCCGCGTATTGTTGTTTCGCCGTCTCAGGCGCAAGGCTGAAAATGCAGTCCGCATACCACCAGCATGCCATGTTTTTCACATATGCTTCATCGGAGCCGCCTGGCCCCGAGGTCACGTTCTTCCAGCCGCGGAACCAGGGCGTATAGGACTTTCCATAAGCGGAGTCGAGACCCTCCCAATTGCAGAGATCGTCTGAGTCGACTGCGAAGACGAGGCCGAAGAGCGTTGTTAGCATGAAGAGGCGGAGGGGTGGGAGGAGAGCCATTTTTTCCGAGTTGGAATTCTTTGGGACGCTGTGAACCGCTAATATGGGGCCAAGCAAAGACGAAGGAAAAATGAATGAGTTGGAAATCACAATACTTTTCGGAGGGTCACAGTTATATGTTCAAACCTTCAAACCAGGCAGCCTTAATGCCAAGCCTCAATACCTCCTTTGATATTAAGTTCAAGCCCTTCAGCCCATCAGCAGCGTGGACCGCTAGCCAAAAATAGTCAACTGTCTCGTGCCGACGCTGTTATTGGTCCGTTCGCTAAACTCCAGAGTGGATTTACGTTTCTGTTCCTCGGCTGAACCGACGCTAAATGGCTCGGGCCATGCCGTCCATTGACATTTCTGATTCTGCTTCCTCAGCCCTTGTGAGCTTTCCCCATGAATATATTGAAAAGGACACCTGGTGGGGGCTGTGCGCTGTTAGGCAACAAAGATAAAGCATTTATATCCTCTATCATTGGCTAATACGGTGGGAAGGGCAGGAATCCCATAGACCTAGCTGACGTGAGCTTCGTCGAAGGATTTTTTCGGCTAGACTAGCCAAACATTAAAAGCGCATTGATGCAGTTATGCTGTGCCTTATACAGTAAGACTAATCTATTCGTTCACCGTTATGCATTGACATCCCTGCTTGTGGAAATTACAGTAGGTACTGTGCATATACTAGTACTGAACCTGGGAGTCTGAACATCGCCAGATCATTGAGTCTGGTTGGGCCACCCTTTACAGAGAATATTAAATTCCTTGAAGAGCCTACTTCTATTGCCCAAAAAAATTGTGGTGCATGTGGGAAGTAAGCAGGATATTTGCGATACTAAATATAGATAGAAATATGGGATTTGAAAACAGCCCTTCAGAATAGCACCCATCAAGACTTTCGGCTGCAACGAGTATCATCCCCCCACCAATAATAATTAGCCACCATATTTACAAAAGCGCCCCTAATCCGCCCTAAACGGATCAAAAATCTCCTCTGGCCAAGACCCCATCTCAAACACACATGAGAACTCATGTTTCCCCGAACCAACAACCTCTCCCGGGCCCTCCCCTTCTGTACCATACACCCGATTAGGTAGTATAACTACCGCCGTCGAATTTGGAGGGACCTCAAGTTTCATTGTGAACTGCGCCCCCTCCAGTGTCCAACTACACTCGATCCTTCCATACGGGCTCTCATACCTGACCTCTGCCGACGTCAGCGTCCCCCCTGGTACGGGTCTGACCATGATCTCCTTCCACCCCGGTGCTAAGGGGCTAATCCCACCAACAGTAGCATGTAGCCAGTTTATAACAGAACCGAGTGCGTAGTGGTTGAAGCTAGTCATAGATCCAGGATTGATAGATCCGTCGGGGAGCATGCTGTCCCAACGCTCCCAGGCAGTCGTTGCGCCCATGGTAACGGGGTACAGCCAGGACGGACACTTCTTCTCGAGCAGCATACGGTAGGCAAGCTGACTCTGCCCCGAGCGCGTTAACGCATGTGTGACGAGTGGAGTGCCGGCAAAGCCGGTAGAGATGCGGAATCGGGAGGTGCGGACGAGGCGGGAAAGGCGCTCCGCAGCCGCTGCAGCTTGTGATGGCTGTTCATGGAGATTGAATGCGAGGGCAATGGAGAGAGCGGTTTGGGTGTCGCTCACGAGCAGGCCTAGGGGGGTGATGTACTTGCTCTGGAATATGGCTTTAAGTTTTACCGCGTCATTCGAGTAGCGTTCTACTTCGTCGGGGTGGTTGAGAATAGCGCTGATCTGCGCAAGTGTCGATGTGACGTGGACGAGATAGGCGTCTGCGACTAATACGCCATCGGTGCGGCCCATGGATGGCTCATCAGGAGGAGCTGCGGGGTCAAGCCAGTCGCCGAGCTGCCTGGCTAATGGGTCCCACAGCCCATCTGGGCCGCGGGCGATTCCTTTATCTACCCAGCCTCTCATACTCTCATATTGTCTGCGTAGTATCTCTATATCGCCATAGGAGTTGTATAAATCCCAGGGCGTTAACACGACCACATCATGCCAGATTGCCTGACCACCCTTCGGCCAAATGTCGCGAAGGATATTTGGGACAACAATGCCAGGAATCATATTTTCCTCGTCCTTACTCTGCTCTTCTGAAACATCTTCAAGCCAGTTGCTCAACATACCAGCAGTATTGAAGAGAAAGTTAGCCGATGGACAGAACACCTGGATATCGCCCGTCCAACCCAAACGCTCATCTCGCTGTGGGCAATCCGTCGGGATCGACAAAAAGTTACCACGCATACCCCAAACAACATTCTCATGGAGTTTATTAACGAGGGTATCGGAACAATTGAACCATCCCGTCCGCTCCATGTTTGTATGCATGACTAGTGCAGTGAAGTCAGACAAAGATGGGAGTTCAGCATCCGCAGTTGCTGGCCACCCATCAACTTGCACGTACTGGAAACCATGAAATGTGAATTTTGGGGACCAGTTCAGGAGCTCGTTATCAGAAAAGATGACAGTATCGACGGGTACTGCTTCTCGAAGCGGTCGGGTGCTAATTTCGCCATTCTCGAGTACCTCGACGTGTGTAAATGTGATTTTCTCACCGGCAGGGAGTCGGACGGAGTTGACACGAAGTTTCCCTACGAGGTTCTGCCCAAAGTCAATGACCGTTTTGCCGGACTTTGTCTTGATAATCTCAGTTGGGCTCAGCTCTTCTGTCACAGTGACGGGTGGCGCATCTGGAGCGATGAGTTTTGTAGAGAGAGGAGGGAGAACGTTGACTCCCACCCATGCGGCACCGTCGTGGGTAGATATGCTTTCATTCCATCCCTTTTGCTCTTCTCTCATATCATAAACTTCGCCGTCATAAATCTCGCTCCGCAGCCTCGGACTCTTTCCACAAACCCACGACTCGTCCGAGATCAATGTAAAACGCTCACTTGAACCAGCAAACTCGACCTCGAGCTGCACAAGTGATGCAATTTCTTTGCCGTAAATAAAGCGTTGACCTCCGTGAAAGCCCAGTCGTCCTGCATACCATCCTTCACCCACTTCAACGCCAATGACATTATCCCCATCCGCTTTCAAGTTCTCAGACACATCAAACACCTGATAATGATGCCTGTGCTTATAACTCGTCCACCCCGGCGCCATCTCCTCATTCCCAATCCTCTTCCCATTGATATGTGCCTCATACACACCGCATGCAGTTGTATACAGCCGCGCCTTGACAACTTTTCCCCTGTCACTCCCCAGAGAAAACGCCCTCCTGAACAACACAGGCCTCAATGGACCTTCGTTCACATCAGGATTAGTGATTAGTTTCGCCGTCCAGTCGCTCTGATTCAATAGTCCAACCTCCCCCGTAACCCACGCCGACCAATCCGTCGCATCCTTGCTTTCACCTCCAAACGCCCTAACCCTCACCTGTACGACATCGCGTGATTGCAGCGCCGCGCCCGGCCACGGTACTAGCACAGATTCCCCGCTATCGACAGCATACGCCTCCACTGCTCCTTTGCCCTGGCCTCGGTGTATTTCGAGCTCATACGCGCGCTGCTTCCAGTCTCGAACTGAGGGGGAGCCAGCGGCAAAGCGCCATGAGAGACGGGGTCTGGCGTGGCCGATGGCGAGGAGGGAATGGGTGTTTTCAAAAGTTACGGCGGTGATCTGTGGCTGAGATGACATTGTGGGATTTGGCGGTCGTCAGTGCTTTTGTGTGGGCCCTTTTGGGGTATTTTATAACTCTAAAAAATGGTGGTATATGGACTTTGGATATGGAGAGATATCGATGGGATGGTTTTAGACGAGATACCTCGTCATGGATCGCAATCATACCGACCATGACTCCAATGTAGTCCTAACCGAGATCCTATGGGCCTATAAAGAGCTGCTCGTTGGCAATTACGCCGAAGAGCGATCTCCGTTGGCTTCGAGACGTGGTGTCTTGATGTGGATGGGTGCACGATAGAATAATGCGGGGTAATGGGGAAGGAACCCCACAAGGTAGGTCAGACAGTTATTTCTGGAGCGACCCGAACTTATCCCGACGCTCCTGTGGGAATGCGAGTTATATGAGTATGTCATCAAACTTTAAATATGATTTAATGCCAATACCGATTATTAAAATGCCGCTGCAAGACAGTGCTCAGTTTCTCGTTTCCTCACTTTATGAATAACCCAGATACCCTTTCAGTTATTCATGCTCCTCCCGGATCTCAATAAGGAGTTTCATACACCTCAAATGGCGGCTCCCCAACTGTTTCCCTGTACTTAATAGATAGCGATGGGATTTGCACCCGAAACTCATTCGCCCTTGCCAATCTAAGGTGCTTCAGCATCTCCAACACCATATCGTCCGGCCTGTGATGTGTCTGCGGCGGAGAAGACGAAAATATAGCAACATGCAACACCTTAAGATTAGTCATCAATTCCAAGCAGTCGCACGTCTCTTCCCATTCCTCATTCCGTATCCTAAATTTTTCCCCAGGTATTGGATCGTTGAACGCGTGATCCAGTCGCATTACCCGCACCCATCGCATGAAACTCTCGCGCTTCTAGTTTCCATCCACGAACAGCCACAGCGATCGTGCGTCACGTACTGAAAAGCTCGGGGAAGCGTATAGAAACTTGATCGATTCCGTGTAGCTATCTGCGATTAGTTGTCTTACTGCCAATGAGGGATGGTGGAAACAGAACATACACCTGCCGACAACATAGCGCTAGACCCAGTAACTGCCCTGTTACACTGCGCTCCCATCTAAACGCCAGATATGGGTCGTTACGAGAATGAGAATATATACGCGCCCGCCAGCCATACCATAGGCTTCTATACACATCCGAACCAATATCATAATATAGTAGCCGCGGCGGCGGTTTACCCTTAACACTGAAACGCGGAATAGATAAATGTAGCTCCAGGCTCGCAAAGACGAAGTGATAGATTAACTCGCGTATTAATTGGGGGAGAACAGTGAGAAACAGGGAAGGGGTGGTTGCAGCGGGGACTGGAGCAACAGGGGGTGGCGGTGTGAGGCTGCGGCGGTGGGCGAGGCGGCGGCGGGCGAGGTAGCACGCTTTTTGGAAAGCAATACCTGCGAAGAACTGCTTGCGCAGGGTGTTCTTCTTGGGCAGGGCGTTATAATCGCGATTGAGCTCGGGCTCCATCGTGGGTTGATGGCGGCGATTTTGTTCAGCTACGTTGTGCGTATTGTTGTTGGGAGCAAACAGAAGTCCCCCAGCCAATTGGAGTTTCTACGACGCCACGAATGATTAACTGTTTCTCGAATGCTTGCTCTTGTCGATAAAACCGACAAGAAGCCTCAGGTAACAGATCTCACTATCTTTGCTATATAAAGCTATTAAAAAGGTAAAAGCAGCATATAAATACCCCCTTTCTTTTCGCTTGTGGCCTTGGAGCCTTGTCACAGAAGCACTTTCCACGCTAGCTATTAAATCGGCCGTGCGGGCTACAATGTGGGGTGATGCGGGGAGAGCAAGGGTCGTCGCCGCTAGTCACATCGAGCGGGATGGTCTGACCAGCTACAACATCGATCACTACATGTTTTTCATGACAACCAGTGTGGAATGCATCATTCTATTGATTGTCATGAAACGCAAAGCCAAAGCAAGAATATAAGAACATAAAAGCGAACCCACGATGAAGTCCAGGAAAAGTCGCAGGCGCCAGAATCGGCCCATTTCCGCACCCGATTCAGAAACAACCACAGTAACAAGCAAACGTATCACCACGCCACAACCTCAATCTCCTCGCCGTGTGAAAAAAAAGCTCAAAAATGTCGTCCAAGTCCCAAAATCACGGTGGGAAGTTGTCGCTAATGCCGGCACAAGGTTTTCAGTTTGGATAGCAAGGATGTCGGTGCCAGTACTCAAAGTAGGGCCTATAATTGCCATAATGATCTTGCTTCCGTATGCGTTATGGAGCAATTGGTGGCTGCTCCAGGCTAAAGTAATTGGGGTTATATTATGAGTTTGGGTAGTTATGTAACATGTAATGAGAACTAGAGCGCCTTCATTCGAGCCAAACGCGATTGTAAACATATTGAATTATGAGTGAAAATCGGTGTCTAAGGTGACAATAAAACAGTCTATTTCTAGCCAGCTCCAGCCTTCCGATCTCCTTCTAACTCCAAGCCCGCACCCAAATATTTGAATGACTCCGTCATCGATCCAAGCAAAAGCGATGTTCGATCAAAACTCAGGCTCGGGCTCGTTCTTCTGCCTCATATGCTGATACACGTACCACGGTATCAAAGCACCCTTCGTATTTGCTGCACACACAGTCAGCTACCGCTCACGCATAAAAGCCAGCACGTGGCACGGTAGCGGCCCACCTGTCATCCAGGTAAGAAGGCGCACTATTACGAGGGGGGGGGGTTTCAAACAAAAATACATACCAATAACAGCGATCTGCCCACCTCTCAACCGGTCAATCTCCTTCTTCATCATCACCAACGCCGTCGCCACCACAACCTCCTCCCCAATCCCCCCTGCAAACATATCCTCTCCGCCCC
>JPJV01000192.1:0-19164 GCA_000750745.1 Pseudogymnoascus sp. VKM F-4281 (FW-2241)
CTAGAGGAAGTAAGGCTCTTCGCAGAGAAGCAGGCCCGTATCCAAGAAGAAGGGCGCTGGAAAAGGCGACACCAAGACAGTGAAGAAGAATGGGAAGGCCCCCAAAATGAGGAGGAACAAGAGACTGCCTCCACAGTATCAGGGGAAGCGACCCCTTCGTATAGGCCGTTTGGGAAGGTCAAGGACCCCAAGGTCTACAAGGGCGAATCGGCTAGGGAACTCAACGAGTTCATAGCCTCGATCCGGGCCTCCTTCCGCTACTAGCCAATGATGTTCCTAACTAAGCAATCCAAGGTGGCCTTTGCCGCCCAATACCTTGAGGGCGACCCTATGAAAGAGTGGGACAACCGCTGCGCCTCCTAGGAGGAGGGATTCGAGGATCCCTTGGATATTGCTGGGTTTGAGGAGTTCCTTCGAGACCTCTATATTGACCTAGCCAACCGGCAGCGTATTGCTGCCCTTAAATACAACGGCGCCCACTAGCGTAAGGGGCAGGGTATCCGCAAATTCGTTGCCTACCTTGAGGAATTAGAGCGGGAAATGGAGCCCTACACCGAGTCGCAGAGGACTACCCACCTCCTAACAAAGATACACCCAGAGATGAGGCAGCGCCTCCTTGAGGGTGGCTACGCCGAGCGTTCCACGACCCACAGGGAGGCTGTCGTCAATATCCTAGCGATGTTGGAAATGAACGGCCGGTGGGCAACTGAGAAGAGTACCCCCATAGATCTCTCCTTCAATCAAGGGAGAACAAGGGTGACCGCATAGGTCAGGGCACCTTCTCTAGTCGGAAGAGCCAGTTCAACAGTCACAAGCTAGGCGGCACCCGTGAGCGAACGCCTTTCCAGGACCGCCGGCGGCAGGATCAACAACCTACGCGCAAGCCGGTCGACGCCTAAAGCGCGAGGCCTACCCAAGGAGGGAGCGCCTGTTATAACTGCGGTAAACTAGGCCACTTTGCGAAGGACTGTCGTAGCCAGCACACTGGGCCGGGAGTCCGGAAGCTGGATACGCAGCTCCTAAAGCAGGAGTGACTCCCAACCGAATCCCTACGCCCTACGCAGGCCAAAGGGATGGAAATTGACATTGAGATCTAGGTAGGTCAGACCTGGCACTAGACCAAGGCCCTACTCGACTCCGGATCGGATGCGTCAACGATCTACCCCCTCTTCGCAAAGGACAAGGGCGTAGAGTGTCGAGGAAAGGGTCCGCCTCGGGCAAGGGCAGTGGATAGCAAAGAGGTCGCCATATATGGGGCGGCGACTATACGGGTTAGGGCACAGGACCACTTTCGAAGGGAGACGACTGTAGACCAGACGTTCCTTTCTATGGATACCCCAGGGGTGGATATTATCCTTAGAATGGACTAGATCGTACAGATCAACCCCCAGATCGATTGGCGAACCCAGATCTGGCGCCACCCCTTTGATATAGCGAAGACAGTGGTAGCAGATATTGAAGAGCTAGACGAAGACGATACAGCCTTCGTCCTAGCATTAGCTACAGAAGAAGCACCGGAACCCTAGTGCCTAAGGGAATACAAGGAGTTCGCTAATGTCTTCTCCGAAGAGCAGGCAGAAGACCTGCCCGAGCTAGGTAGGAGAACCTATAGCATTGATACAGGGACCCAAGAGCCACCCTACGGCCCGGTTTACAACCTATCTAAGACAGAATTAGCCACGCTCCGCGAATACCTTCAATCAAGCGAGAAGAAGGGTTGGATCTAGAGGAGCGTGAGCCTAGCAGGGGCGCCTATACTGTTTGTATAGAAGAAGGACAGCAGCCTACGTCTTTGCGTAGACTATAGGGGCCTAAATAAGATCACTGTGAAAAATAGGCACCCGCTACCCTTGATCACAGAGACCTTGGATCGGCTCCAAGGAGCGGAGGTCTTTACAAAGCTAGACATCCGGAACGCCTACCATAGGATCCGGATCCGCCTAGGCAACGAGTGGAAGACCGCCTTCCGCACTCGCTATGGTCACTTTAAGTACAAAGTGATGCCTTTCAGCTTGGCTAACGCGCCAGCTACGTTCCAGGCCTATATGAACGAGACCCTCGAAGGGCTCGTTAACACTATATGTGTAGTGTACCTTAACGATATCCTTATTTACTCGCAAAGCAAGGAGGATTATACCACCCACGTACAGGAGGTCTTAGGTCGCCTACAAGAGGCGAACCTATATGTGAAGCTCTTAAAGTGCGAGTTTAATACCAAGTAGGTAGGCTTCCTTGGATATACCGTCACAACAGAAGGGGTTGCTATAGAAGGCGACTGGGTTGCTGCAATAGCCGAGTGGCCTACACCTAAGACCTACCGAGAGGTCTAGGTGTTCCTCGGCTTCGCCAACTTTTACCAGCGCTTCATTGAGCAGTATTCCTCTGTTGTGGCCCTATTGACTGGCCTTATAAAGGGGGCCAAGGCAGGTAAACAGACCGGGCCTTTCGTGTGGGGGGCCGAACAGCAGGGTGCGTTCGACCGCCTCAAGGAGGCCTTCACCACAGCCCCAACACTAGTCCACTTCGACCCAAGCTGCAAGATTAGGCTAGAGACTGATTCCTCTGGCTTTGGGCTAGCAGGGAACCTCTCCCAATACGTGGAAGAAACCCTAGAGCAAAGGGGTGGGTGGCACCCAGTCGCCTTTTTCAGCAAAAAGCTAGAGTCAGCAGAGCTGAACTATGAGGTCCACGACCAGGAGCTCCTGGCGATCGTGAGATCCTTCGAACAGTGGAGGCATTACCTAGAGGGTAGCCAACACCCAATCGAGGTCCTAACGGATCACAATAACCTAAAATACTTCATGGAAACCACCGCCCTTACAAGGAGGCAAGCGCGGTGGGCGCAGGCGTTATCAGCCTATGATTTCCACATATCCTATCGAGCTGGAAAGACAAATCCTGCGGACGGGCCGTCAAGGAGACCAGACTATGAGGAAGAGAAGGGTAGCCAGAACGTAATGCTGCCTACCCTTAAGAATAAGCTCCAAAAAGCCATCAAGGCAGGAGAAGCCCTGCAGATCAGGTAGATGGTGGCTGACCTACAAGAAGTAGGCACTACGCTGGGCGAAGACCAGAGTAAGGACACCAAGAGTCTAGGTCTCGTTGTCCCTCGGGTTATAGTAGCAGCCATGGCCAAGGGAGAGAGCGCCTATAGCGCCACGACTAAGCCCTTGGTGGACTTGATCAAAACCCTTTAGGCAGCTGACGAGCTTGCTGTTCACAGGGCCAAGGACGCAGGGTCGGCGCGAGCGAAGGGCTCTTTAGGCTAGAGAGTAGACGATGCAGGCATCCTACGCTTCAAGGGAGCGGCCTACGTGCCTCCTAATTAGGCAGTACGTATGGAAATCTTCAAGATTTGCCATGACGACCCCTTAGCTAGGCACTTCGGATACAAGAAGACCCAGGAGCTGATCCGACGGAAATACTACTGGCCTAGGTTAGACTAGGAAGCCAGGGAGTACGTACGTGGCTGCGATCGGTGCTAGAGGATCAAGCCGGTACGGCATAGACCTTACGGCGAGATGCAAAGCTTAAGAATGCCTACGAAGCCTTTTGAATCCATAAGTATGGACTTTATTACAGATCTGCCGCCTAGTATAGGGGTAGACCAGGCCAAGGCTTCAGACTCTATCCTTGTGATCGTAGACCAATACACGAAGGTGTCCAAATATATACCCTGTAGGAAGACTATTACAGCTACCGAGCTAGCACGAGTATTCCTAGAGTATTGGGTTAAGGACTTCGGAATTCCTGCTGAAATTATCATAGACCGCGGCAGCGTATTTACGTGCCACTTCTAGTCAGCCTTCTGTTTCTACCTCAAAGTACGGCGGAACCTGTCGACTGCCTTCCACCCTTAGTCTGACGGCCAGACGGAAAGGCAGAATCAGAATATCGAAGCCTACCTACGGCTACACTGTAATCAGCATCAGGACAATTGGGTAGAGCTCCTTCACTTCGCGGAGCTGACCTACAATAACGCCTTCCACGATTCCATCTAGATGTCGCCAAACCAGGCCCGGTACGGTATCAATATCGACCTGCGGCAAGGGATCGAGGACGACCCCACGAGAAGGGAGGTGCCAGTCGCGAGAGACCGAGTCTAGAGGATCCTCGACCTACGGAAGGAGCTCGAAGAGGCCTGGCAAAAGTCGAAGGAGACCCAGGTACGAGGATATAACAAACTCTATAAGCCAATGCAGTACGCAGTAGGCGAGAGAGTATGGCTTTTAGCCAAGAATATCAGAACCACCTAGCCAAGTAGGAAGCTTGGACACTAGTGGCTTGGACCGTACGAGATCACAGAGAAGATAGGTAAACAAGCGTACAGACTAAAGCTTCCCCTAAGGTATAAGGCGATCCACGACGTATTCCACGTCTCCCTACTCGAGAGGTATTGGAAGAATATTGAGGCTGAAGGGGTAGAACCTCTACCTGAGCTAGAGCTCGTGGGAGGAGAAGAAGAATATAGGGTAGAAGCAGTCCTAGACCACAGGACAGTAAGAAGAGGTAGGGGAACTCGAGAAGAGTACCTTATTAGGTGGGCAGGCTACACAGCCGCCAACGATTAGTGGGTTCCAAAGCTCGATGTAGGGCTACCCTTAATTACGGCATATCACAAGGAACAATCACAGAAGGAGCAAGCGTAGAAGGCAATATAGTATATCGTCCTAGCTATAGGGAAAAACAACGCATTAGGCTCCCGAAGAAGAAGGGCTCGAGGACCCAGAAACAGACCTTGAATCAACCCCAGAGTCCAACGCAGAGACAGACCCAGCAACAACGGACGCAACAGGCGAAGGAGTAGGGCGGCGATTGAAGCGCCATCGACTAGGACGCACAAACAAACGCTCGAGCAATTGGCGCTCCTAGCCCACTGGTGGAGCCAAAAGGACTGGGCCTACCTCTACAGGCACAATAGGAGCAATGGGCCCTACTTGAGCTGCCAACAGGGTTAGTAGGCGTCTATGGGGAAGGGGAACCACCAACCTACAACAGACTGCAACTCGGCGAAGTAGGCGTTCACGCGCTCCTGGTGGTTGTCTAAGGTGGCTGCCACTAAGGCATGGAAGGCGTCAACAGCGTCCCTTAGGGCCTGGGTTGTGGTGGTGCCCAACTTCACAAAGGCCTCGGCCTGGTATAGGGCCACTGCACGAGGATTGTTGAAGTCTAGGGCAGCGAGGCCTTCAGGCGCCGGAGCCTAGACGGAAGGGCTGGGCGCTACAGAAACGCCAGCGGGAGCATCCTCAATTGAGGCGACAAGGCTCTGAGCGATAAAGGAACCCTCGCCGGAGGCACGGCCTTTGCCCTTGGAGGCGCGAGCCTTCTTGGTAGGGTGGGTGAGTGTAGTCAGCTCGCCCTGCGCAAACTTGAGGGTCAACAAGGCCTCCTTGGACTTGGCAGAGTCCGAGATCAGGTCGGCATCCTCGTCATTAGCGCGACAGTCTAATAGCGCGTTAGCGTAACCTTGGACCTTGACCAAAGCGTCCTGGTGGGCAGGGTCGACCTACACACCTGTCAGTAAGGGGCCAATAGGCTAGGTGAGGGGGGGGCTTACGAGCTCCTAAGCACAGTTGCTGTGAAGGCAGTCTGCACAGTGATCCATGCCCGAAGGCGCCCAACACTGTTGGTCGGGAAAGTCGAAGTAGGTCACAGAGCACTTGCGGCAACAAGGGCGTGAGGGCAACTTGCCTACTGGATGTAAGCCTGGAATTGAGGGCAATCCCCTCAGAGGGGGAGGTAATTGTAAGGCGGCCCTCACGTGAGGGCACATGAGGCTTCACACCTAAGGAACCCTACGGTGGAGCCAGCCGGCTCGGCAATTAGGGCCCACTGGTTCCTGTATAAAAGGGGCTGGAGCCTCAGTTGAGGACTCTAGTCAATAGTCGATGTATTCACGTAGACCTATTGTTACGCTATCAATCCTACTTCCTGCCTTCTAATCTGGTTCCCTGAGCTCCCGTGTGACCCTGGGCCTTACGCCTTTACAGACAGTGAGGTTAGAGATTAGAGTGCCCTATATATACTGTCTATGCTACAAATAGTATCATGGCGGCTATTCTACCTAGTTTTCCTCTCTTTGGCTATAGGGTTGGAGTTAGAAATCTTGCCCCATAGGGCGAAAATAAGACCAAAATCGTGAATATCGTGAATTTTGCAGGAGCAGGGTTACCCTATAGGGCAAGACAGTACCAAAGTGTGATTTTTGTAAGCACAGTTTTGCCCCATGGGGCAAAGAATAATATCAAAATCGCGATTTCTACGAGGACAGATCTACTACGGGGAGAATATGTTTACCGTGAGATCTCACTGGCTATGTGAGTTTGTACGCAATACTCTAGCAGATGGAAAACCCATAGCGATAGAGCCACTTGTTCAGAGGATCATAGCGCCTCCGTACGGCATTGCCGCGAGACCTAACAAGACATCCCTGAACACTGTGGTTCAACGAACTCAGCCCTGACTCTAGGTTTCACACCGTCCTACCTAATTAGGCGAGCGTTGTCTTATTTAGGCATACTGGAACCAGATCTGCCGGTCTTACCCTAGCTGGGAGGGGCGAGAGATTACTTTTCCAAGGGTACGCGTACGCGTCTATCGTGCTGCAATCACTCTGATAATGAATGCTCTTGCTCTTATCGAATATTGCTGTTTTCGCACCCACACCCCATCCCCGCACTCAGCCGCCCACATCCCATCCTCGCCACCATCCCCGGCTTCGCCTATTCCCTACCCTCACCCTACCTCACCACCATCACCACCTTCACCCCACCTACACGCCTACACACAGACCTCACTGCGCCCACACCATGCTCACCACCCTCACCACCCTCAATAACTATGCCGACTCGTCTTCTGCTAGAAGACGCGATTTATGTCCGTGCTTCTCTAATCAGGTTAGTCTAGGACCCTAAGTCGCCGAATTAGGCTACAACGCGTCTATCGCGTTCTGGTTGGAGTCCCCAAATTTGTCCGTGCACCAACCTTATTCTTCCCTTTGAACACTCTGCCGTGGAACGTGCAGTATTAATGTAGACGCCATCGAACCCTCAGGGTACAGCTTAGTCTTCTTGGACCTTAATCATAGTGGAATGGCTGGTCTACCATACGATGCGCTGGTCTCGAAATGAATCTGGCTAGCCGTCGGTCGAAAGCATACCTTGACTAAAGCAAGAAGGGGTGTCGGAGTTAAACTTATGGGCGCTCATCCTCATAATTGCTGCTGCCTAGTCTCGGTAATGTGGAGTTAGTTGACAGGTCACATAAGCGTACGTGTTGAGTGACATGTTTTTGTGTTGCAGCTGGCCGGGTAACGCCAACATCGGACATGTGCCCTACCCTTAAGGTGTGTCCTTTTCTCCTCTATATGCACAGCATCGCAATGATGGCTCATTCAACATCGCAAACCTACACCTCTTTCACCCGAAACTTTCCTACCCTCGTTTGCTGTGCAGTTGAATTACAGCTGGCAACCAACAAATCTACATAGCTTCACCTACCCGAACAAAGCACGTCAGGTATGGCTTCCAATCAATCCACTGTCGGAACCTCTTCCCTCCTAGAAACTACGGAACGCAAACTCTTCAAACAGCTCGCGGAGACTGTTCAAGGATATCAATGTACCGCCAACTTTGCCTGCGGAGGATTACTGCGGATTGACGCCTCAAACAAAAGTCGCTTCGACAACTTCGGCAAGAATGGTACAATGACTTGTCCCCCGGTGGTCCTTCGATGGGATACTAAGGATGGCAAGATAGACAAGGTGCAGTTTCCCGTGGCTGGAAGAGAAGACCTTACGCACCTCATCAAAGATTGTGCTCTAGCCACTTTTGGTTTCCAAGGACAAAATTTACTAGATGTTACATATCGTCAAGCTGGAAAGCTTGATAGTGAACAGTTCTCCACTAATTTCAATCCATATGACTATGGAATTATTGCAGCAATCTCTCAGATTCTTCTCCCTAGCATTACGCGGCCTGAAACCAACAGCACAAATCTTAGCAGAGATCACTGGGGAGTTGTGGCAGAGCTGTACAAGCTGAACGTATGCAGAATAATCAACTCGAGGCACACCTTTGCTAATGGGAGATAGGTTTACTCCGGCCCAACCGGGAAATTTCAGTCTCATGTCGACACTCCACGTAGCCATTTGCAGTTTGGATCTCTTGTGGTCTGCCTCCCGTACAAGCATGAAGGCACGTATTATTTGAGACTGAGTTTATCAAGGGTTTTTTTGGTCCTTCTGCTAACTAGATCCAGGAGGCCAGCTACGTATCAAGCACAAAGATGTTGAAAGGCTTTTCGACTGGGGTGACAGCGACGAAATCAACTGGGCAGCATTCTATAGCGATTGCGAACATGAAGTTCTCCAGGTCAAAGGCGGCCATCGCATCACTCTGACATACAATCTCTACGTCTGCGAGTACAGGGGAGCCGTGCTTCAGCCTTCGTCCACGACCAACCCGACCTTATATCCTCTGTACGACAAATCAAAGGCCCTCCTAGAACAACCCGGATTCATGAAAAATGGTCAGTTTTCCTAGATGGCTCTTGCTAGCCTAGATAGCTTATCTGACCGAGCAAGGCGGAACACTAGGCTTCTATTGTGCACATCAATATGCGCACGCCACGAACGATGCCAACAACCGTCTCCCATGGGCGCTCAAGGGTGTAGATGTCGTTATCTTTATGGTGTTCCAAAGCCTTGGTCTCGAGGTCAGAGTACGTCCAGTCATGGGGCAGCCAAGGAGAAGGGCTTCAAGGAGACAGCCGCATACGGAGGAAGATTCATTCTGCCTACAAACTGCAAGTCTGGGCACCAAGTTTCGTGCCGCAAGGCTAAGCAAGGACTCAACAGAGTATATGGGTGAGGTATGCTAGCGATGGTGAAATTTATGCGGGCTTGAATAACGCTGACTGTAAAATACCATAGAATGAGCTTATTGACAAAAATTGGCCACATGAAAACCTGGAAAGTGTCACCTGGCTAAATACGAAGACGCATCGTGAGCTTGCCCTCGCATATTTAGCTTATGGAAATGAAGCGTGGATAGGTCACGTTTATACCCATGCCGCTATTATAGTGACTATTCCCAGTTTCTTGGAGAGGAAAGACCACCTTGCGACTGCTTCTACTACTTGAGCCGAGTCTGCCTGGTGCTGCAATGCTTCATCAATGCAATGTTAGTATGTTGAAAATCTGACTGTCATCAAGTGATGGTCAGCAAGACGCGGACTTCTAATTATTTCAAGCATTTAATTTCAGAGCGTGAAATGATTATGTGGTTCGAAAGCGGATGTGGGAGTACAAAATAAACCATCTCGGGTCCCTGGGCATCCGAACCGGGTGAATCCATCGACTAGCTAGCAGAATAATTACGGCTCGCGCAATAGCTGTAAATGTCCAAGTGAGATGATGGATACAATATAGTTTGAGAGCATAATTGGAAGACATCGCTATTCTCTATTTTCAAAACATCAATCGCAAAGTCCCTCTTGAGATGGTCGCTTTTGTCCGAGTACATTCCTGTAGGAAAATATTGCATCTACCACAGCCTTCCTAATAGCAGCTATGAAGTCTCTAAGAAACTCACTTGAGTCCTCTAAGTCCTAGAATCCTAGGACTCCCCCTGAACTCCTAAGAGTCTACTATATAATACGTTCGGAACTACTATTGTCTGCTACCCCTCTAGGCCAGGGGTCAGTCTTCAGGCGACCTCTACATGCGACCTCTAACCTTCCCTTCTTATAGTTAGCCAGCCTTCTCGTTCCTCCGTAACACGTGGAATAAGAAGCCGAAAATAAAAAACTAGGAAAATCAGTCATAGTGAAACCTCGAGCTTCCATTTAGTCTTTTCTATATACAGACTGCCAATCCTGCACAAATGGGGGAGCAATAAATGAGAATAGCAAATATATACAGGATGCGCCGCTGAGAGAGAGGCAAGAAGGCACACAGAGAGAGATTAGTTCAGCATTTTTGTCGTGGGCGAAACCCGCGGCACAAAGCGTCCCCCCATATTCTTCTCCTACTGGTCTGGATGAGCAACCAAACTTCAGACACAACATTCCACTAACCTACTCGTCCGCGCCCACTTTTGTTATTTAGAAAGATGGGTTGGCGTTGACGACGAGCATGTTGAAGAAAGCCTGGAACCACTGGCCAGCCTCTGGGGCGGGCTTCATAGCGGAGGCAACACCGCAGTGACCGTCGTAGCGGACAGCGGAGGTGTCGGAGGTACCATCACACTCTCCACCTGGCTTGATCCAGACGAAGGAGTCGACGAGGGCATCACCGGTGTTGGTGGTTGGGCGGGGTCCGAAGCCGGAGCCGCTGACGTTGCACCAGTCACCCCACGCAACACGGCCACCTGGCTGGACACCGGAGCGGGAGGTATCGACGATGAAGTGGGCTGGGAAACCCTTGGCGGTCAGGAGAGGAGCGAGGGCGTTGACGTAGCGCTTCTCGTCGCAGTTGGCGTTGGGGGTGGTGAAGGGGGCGCACTGGGCGACGGAGAAGCCGTTGTAGTTGGAGACGTTGGTGGCGAGTCCACGGACAGCCTTTGGCTTGCCAGCCTGGACGTAGAGCTCAGCGAACATGTCGGCGGTCGGGCCGATGTTGGCGGCCCATCCGAGCCATCCAGCGTGGCCAGCATCAAGGTACATGGACACGTTGGGGAGGTTCAACTTCTCCATGGCGTAGACGGTGAGGGACCTGTAGGTGGATGCGGCGTTGGCGCACTTCGGGACACCCATGTTGGTGATCATGTTAGCAAGGGAATCTGGCTCGATGACGAGAACGATCTTGACGTTGCTGTGCTTCACGATGAGACCGCGGATGGTATCAATGTAGTTCTTGTACTTGGCAACACCACCGTCGGCAATGGACCACTCGCCGTTGGACGCAAGAGCGGCGCAGTCACGGTCTGGGAGATCGTAGACAACAAAGTTGGCAATGACCTCTTGGGAGGCACCGGCAGCGTTTATGGCCGCAATATTACCGAGGTAGGTGTCAAGGGATGGGACCTTGGCCATGGTGTCACTGCGTTCTCAGTTAGTAACATGTTCCCGCTAGGTTCAGCAATGGTGCTACTCACAGCCAGACGAAGGTTCCGACTTCTGCGACCTTGCTGGCGGCAGCCTTGGCAGCACCAGTCATTTGTGGGATGGCTAAGGTGTGAATCTCGGAAGAGTAGTAAGGGTTGGCGTAAATCTTCTTGTCCAGGAAGGGGTTTCCAGTGACGGCTGGTCCGGTGGGGATGACAGTGGTGCCTGTGTTTCCGCCGGTGGTGGTGGTGGCGGTGGTGGGTGGCTTGGTGGTGGAGGTCGTCTTCGTGGACGTTGGCTGCTGGGTGGTTTGTTGAGGCTGTCCTGGCAAGCACTGAGAGTAATAGTCATTGCCGTAGGTACAGGTGTAGCCGGAGATACAGGTCTTGGAACCGTTCCATCCGATACCACCACCTGAACTTGTCAGAGAAACGATGTGATATGGGAGGCTGGTTCAAAGCTTACATTGGCCCCATGCGCCGCTCTGGGCGTAGACGGCGGCAGGTGCGATCGCCACAGCGGCGAGGAGGACGTTCTTCAAAGCCATTGTGAGCGTTGAAAGAAGCTATGAAGGATGATTGTTGAGCTGATGGAGTTGAAGATTATCGAGGTCGTCCATACTTATAAAGACGAAAGGAAATTGCTAGTCGCAAAAGGACCATGGGCCCACACGCCACGGGTGCGGGACAAAGCAGCCGTCTTCCAAAGAGCTCGGAGGTGGCTTGGGATGCTGTCCTACCGTTGTAGAGAAGTTATGCGGGACACCCCTTGCATGTGCCGGAGAAGCTGCTTCTAGAAGGAAGTTGATGCGGGGCAACCGCCATCACGAGGAGACATTGGTAGGGGAAAAGAGGTTTACGGCGGCGCCAACTCTTGGAGGATATCTTGGGACCACGATTTGATCGGACACGCTTTCCGGGAGAGGAAAGATTGAGCGTAATGGAGCATGTACGTGGTGAACTGGTGTGCATTATTGCGGCTGTGAAGAGAACGGCGCCAAGTAGTTCTCCATCTTGAGTGGATACCATACTACTGTGCGTCGTCCTTGACTTCATGAGGGGTCCAAGCCATTGAGAGATCGGGACACACCATCGGAGTATCGGACAATTATGTGCCTGAGCAAAAATAAGAAATCTATTGAAAGGGAAGAGAAATAATTAGATACACAGCTCGCGCCACACCATACCACTCGGTCTAAACTCCAAAGGCCAATGAAAGGTGAACTGACACGGTCCGAAAAGGCAGATCTTCCCTCATGTAGTAGGAATCGACGGTCGAAACTTTTAGAGTTGATAGAATAATATTTCTCAGTGGTTGATGAGAAGGACCAGCAATAAGCTTAATATTTCCGGAAGTCGTCGCCTCCTCGGCCGGCCAGCCGACAACGTATCACGCTAGACCACGGTAAGAAATTAAATAGAGTTAATATGTGAGAGCTACAGATACTAACTCAACGGCAGGACAAACACATAATAATTAATATAGAATTGCATAAATGTAGAGATGTGAATCGTGTGATATACACACAGTTGGAGAATTGATTGAGGCGTAATTGGGCGTACACTCGCCTCGAATGTACTATGGATTCCGTCGATAGATGACGAAGCTGCATCCGTACTTACCATAGGATAATGATTGTGATGGTGTAGCGGTGCCCTGAGCGGTGGCTTCTAATCTCACGGCAAAACACATGGTGGCCACTAACGGAGGTGTCGGTCCGTGATGTAGGTACGGGGTACGAGAATACGTTTTCAATCGCGGCAATTTCCCTTTCCTAGGGGATCTCCACGCCCACGCAAATACCGAGGAGGCCTTAATACTTTGGCGATTGCGCGGTGTGCGGTGTTGTGTGCTCTGATTTCAATCAGGTGGTCGATACGGACGACGGACGTTGGATTCATCCAAATTAAACGCGGTCTGTGTGGGGTACTTTACGTGTTGGTGGGGTCTGTTATTAGTGCCGTTTGTGGAGTATCGAAGGTATGGAAGCGTGCAGGAAAGTCTGTGATTGGACGGTTGATTAATGTTCGAATCAATATTCATTAATATAGAATTAATGGAATCAATTTGCTGCAGATCTCTTATTGCACAAGTGCTGGTAGTCTATAGTAGTCTGCACTAGTTCTGTTACTACATTATGCCTACCATGCATATACTGCGGTATGCGTATAAAAAATATATTAACACACTCTGATTGGCCAGGTACGTTGATTTATCCCTTGCCCTCGCCCTAACTCCCTGTCCTGGCGCACGCTCACGCACACTCTAATCCTTGTCGCTTGTCACTTATAGACTATCCGGCACTCTAACCCCGCAATCCCGTCAAAAGTGTCAGGTACAGCTGTTTACGCGGGCTAATCCGGATATATGCTTCCTTCCTTCCCATCCTCCCCTCCCTCCCTGTCCTTGTCATCTCCCCTTATCTCCTACGAGGTCAATAGTCTACTGGTATATAGAAACATGCAACATGGAACAAATGTCCGTAAGCACTTGGTGTGCATGCTACCCACAAATCCTTATTCCACCCATGCTTACTTGTCTTAGCAATTTCTTGATAATTCACGTGTGAACATCAAAGAACACAAACTAAACCTCGAAAAACCAAAAAACACTCTCTGCATCCAAGGTATGCTCTCCCCACCTGGCATACAACCACTGCCTGCTTCTCAAACTGTTCCACTGATGATATCCTTCTCTATCAGCCAATATCTATACTTTTGTGCTTCTATAGATTAAATCCGGCTTCTAGTGCCATACGAATGGCCTTCCCATCACCCGCTATGAGAAATGAAGCATACTATAGTGCTATCGCGAACACGCTACGCGTACACTCAATTCGAATCTGGCACGACCACTGGCCCATTCAAGCCCGACGATACACCTGGAAATGACTTCCTTCCACGCACGTTAAGTCCCCGGTGGCTAATCCTCGTGCTCCCCATGGCTCCCTGAACCTTCTCAAGCTAGTCTAAGCCCTCTCTCGTGCCACACTCTGTGACCCGCTAAACCTCCACTCTACCTCCACTTTGCCTCCACTCTACTTCTATCATCGCCTTTTATCGGTAACACGATCCGGATCTGCAGGCCGCCTCCGCTGCCATACGACGGGGAAGGCGATATTCCTCTCGACTTCTCCGCATGTACCATGGCAGCCCATGCCACGCTCACTAGTATGGGCCGCTCATCCATGTGGTACCTGACATTTAGTCCCCTTTCCATTGGTTCCCTGCATTTTCGTCCCTCTGGACCCTTTGACCTCCCTTGATCTAGATTATAGGAACATGTCGGGGTGGTTATATGCCTTGACCGCTATATAGTCCAGCCTGATCCCTTTGGTTTCCCTTTAGTTCGACTAATGCTCTTCACAGTGTATTCTAAGCCCTTGAAGATGTTGAACTTCAAGAAACTCTTCGGAGCTTTGGCTGCCGCTGGATCTGGTATGTGCCAACCACAGAACTCGCCGAATACTCTGCTAATATGAACCTCAGTCTTCCAGGCTGTCTCTGCCCAAGGGACGGCAGGCACTTACACCGACCCAGATACCGGAATCATCTTCTCCACGCAATCCTATGCCGATGGCGCAGGAACCGCCGGTGGGTTTACCGTCGGTATGGCTCTGCCAGCAAATGCCGCCTCGGTCGACGCGACTGAGTATATCGGAATGATTGTAAGGTCCACGAATTTCGAGATTGAATTTGGCTGACCATGACCAGATTGGTTCGCGCACAGGCACGACCGCAGCAAGATCTGGATGGTCTGGAATCGCTCACGGCCCTGGTATGACCACCAATCTCTTGCTCATGGTGTGGCCACACCAAGACAAGATCTTGACCTCTTTCCGCCAAGCAACGTGCGTGAAGAACTCCAATCCTGTAAACTCCTTCAGTTGTCTAAAACCCGGCCAGTGGTTACGACGAGCCCCCTGTCTACAACGGCAATGCCAAGTTGAGCCAAATCTCGGCCACCGTCACCGACACATCGTATAAGCTCATCTACCGCTGTGAGAACTGTCTTGCTCTTGACCTTTCTGGCGAAACCGACATGACCCACTCCACCAGTGGCGTTTTCGTTCTCTCATGGGCCCAGGCCTTCCCAGCACCAACTACCCCAAGCAACCCAAACACCAGGATGCTTCAGCACGACAATGGTTTTGGAATCTATGGCGCTCCTGTTGCCCCTATGGCTCAGGCGAAGTACGCCGAGTGGGCCCGCCTCGCAGTCCCACCTACGTCGACCACCACCAGCGTCCCGACCTCGACAGAAACCAGTCCTCCAGTAACGACCACTGCATTTCCAGTTATCCCAGTCCCCACCGGAACCTTTGACTACATTGTCGTTGGTGGTGGAGCTGGTGGTCTCCCGATTGCTGACAGGATGTCCGAGACCGGCAAGAAGACTCTTCTGATTGAGCGTGGACCTCCTTCCACCGGCCGATGGGGCGGCACCATGAAGCCAACATGGCTCGAGGGTACCAGCCTAACCCGCTTCGACGTTCCTGGTCTCTGCAACCAGATCTGGGTTGACTCCGCTGGCATTGCATGCAACGACATTGACCAGATGGCTGGCTGCGTTCTCGGTGGAGGAACTGCCGTCAACGCAGCGCTTTGGTGGAAGCCTAACCCAGCTGATTGGGACTACAACTTCCCTAACGGATGGAAGGCCAGCGACATGCAGTCGGCCACCAACAAGGTCTTCCAGAGAATCCCCGGCACCGACAAGCCATCTATGGATGGAAAGAGATACCTCGGACAGGGCGAGAACGTGATTGCCAATGGCTTAAGGCAAGGTGGATGGACAGAGGTTAGCGCGAACTCCGTCCCCGGCCAGAAGACCAAGACCTTCAGTCACGCACCATTCATGTTCGCCAATGGCGAGCGTGGAGGACCAATGGCCACCTACCTCGTTTCTGCTGCTGCACGAAGCAACTTTGGCATGTGGACCAAGACTTCCGTCAAGAGAGTTATCCGCGAGGGTGGACACATTACTGGCGTCGAGGTCGAGCCATATATGGCTGGCGGTTACACTGGTATCGTCAAGATCACCCCCGTCACCGGCCGTGTCATCCTGTCTGCCGGCACCTTTGGTACCGCCAAGATCCTGATGCGCAGTGGTATCGGTCTCGCTGATTCCTTGGCCATTGTCAAAGGCAGCGCCAAGGACGGCGCGTCGATGATCGACGAGCAACAGTGGATTAACCTCCCAGTTGGCATGAACCTTGAGGACCACACCAACACCGACGTCGTCGTCTCCCACCCCGACGTTGTCTTCTACGACTTCTACGAGGCGTACAGCGACCCCAACGTCACCGACAGGGACCTTTACCTCAACAAGCGCTCTGGTATTCTCGCCACCGCTGCCCCCAACATCGGCCCACTCTTCTGGGACGTCATCAAGGGTGCTGACGGCAAGGACCGCCAGCTGCAGTGGACTGCCCGTGTCGAGGGCTCCCTCGGTGCCGCCAACGGCAAGACCATGACCATCTCCCAGTACCTCGGCCGTGGTGCCGTCTCCCGTGGACGCTTGAACATCACGCCCAGCCTTAACATGGCCGTCACCCAGGTCCCATACCTCCGTGACCCCAACGATGTCGCCGCAGTCGTCAAGGGTATTGAGAACCTTCAGACCGCACTCAAGAACGTTCAAGGCCTCACCTGGCTCTCGCCCGCTCCAGGCGTTAGCGCGCAGAAATACGTCGAAGACGTGAGTACCCCTACCCCTTATACCTATCGTGCACCCTACTAACACACTCTAGTACGTCGTCGCCACCAGCAACCGCCGCGCTAACCACTGGATCGGCACTGCCAAGATCGGCGGTGACGATGGACGCAACGGCGGCAAGTCCGTCATCGACCTCAACACCAAGGTCTACGGCACAGACAACCTGTTTGTCGTTGATGCCTCCATCTTCCCCGGCATGGTCACCACCAACCCATCTTCCCTGATCGTCGTCGCTGCCGAGCAGGCTGCCGCCAAGATCAAAGCTCTTCCTCAGCTCCAGGCAGTCGAGAAGTTCCAGCCTTGCGGTGGGCAGTCGTGGAACGGCAGCTTCGTCTGCAAGACTGGCTTGACTTGCAAGTACGTTAACCAATGGTACAGCCAGTGCTTATAAGCAGGTAGTAGTAGTTGAGTAGCAGTTGTGTGTGTGTGCATTTTTTAGAAAGCAGCAGGGGAGGTAGGTAGGCATGGCATTGTAATGGGGAACAGGGGATATAATGTCTACAACGATGGTTAATCGTCGTAACTAAACTTTTCGCCTCGCTCAAGGTGAGAGTAAGCAAGTTATAGCACTCTAACTAAGCGGAAGCAAGATGCGCTACTTTAATAATAACTGATTAGAAGCAATGCTAGCCGATGTTTCAGACTTGAGACATTACGCATAACTCACTGTCGAAGTGTTAGCCAATGCTGCTAGCTGTACTCGCTCGGCCCGGAACGCGTATAAGGAGCGGAAGAAGTCTGATAGCAGGATGAACTCGCTCCTGAAGTCGTTACTAATAAGCCTCGTCACCGATATGTCTGTACGAGACAGTGCTAACTTAGCTCACGAGTTATAGACACAGATTACGAGTTCGACGTAGGAAGCCACCTCTTATTCCACAATTTTGACGTTAACTCCGGATTTGAATAACGCGGCGAGATCCGGTGGATACAATGGTGGGGAGCTTTGATATGCGCTTCTATAGTTGTTAGGAAGCACAGATAGGTCTATGACGTGCCTACTGTGTAGGGTTAAGTTCGTGCACTTAGGGCTGCCTTCTTCACGTGATGAACGGGACCTTCAGACGTACTTTATATTTAGATTTTTATACCTTGCAACATGCCTTATCTTATTTGCATTTCCCTGCTTAGGGCTATAGCAGCCGTCTGCCACTCTCCGAAATCAGGTAGGTTGCCCTGTAAATAAACTCGTGAAGGGCTGCATCATGAATTTCCAGTGCTTTGAGTCACGCCGCGTGAAGGGCCAACCCGTTCTCATATTGTACTGCTGTGATGAGATTAACAACGTCTCCTTCACGTGAAAGCTCTTTTGGCAGCGAAATAAAAATCGTTATGGTCCCCAATCAGGGTACCCGAGAGCTCGTGCATTCGAAGCATACTAGGGTCGAGCAGCACCATGTCAGGCAGGAAACGGTAGTTCTTCTG
This sequence comes from Pseudogymnoascus sp. VKM F-4281 (FW-2241), assembly GCA_000750745.1. Taxonomy (NCBI): domain Eukaryota; kingdom Fungi; phylum Ascomycota; class Leotiomycetes; order Thelebolales; family Thelebolaceae; genus Pseudogymnoascus; species Pseudogymnoascus sp. VKM F-4281 (FW-2241). The sequence continues at coordinate 18,190 of JPJV01000192.1, forward strand.
CATCAATAAATATTTGGCATAGCAAATATACACGTAGGCCCATTAGATAACGTACATGTATAGCGAATGGTACAGACAAGCGAATGGTACACTCTGACGCGTTAATGCGACTACTCTACTAAATGCTTGATTTCTCCACAACATAACATGTCCTAGAAAGATGACGAGAGGAACATTATTCTAGCTCTCCAAGCTATGAAAAATGACCCAAAATTAAGTGCTCGAGCTGCAGGGAAGATCTATACTTGCAATCATCAGAAGCTTAGTCGCCGTATGCATGGCATGCAATCACGACACGATATCCAAGCTAATTCACAGAAACTATCAAACCTAGAGGAGTCAGTCCTAGTTCAATACATACTTGACCTAGCTACTAAAGGATTTCCGCGGATGTCTGTTGTTGAAGATATAGCGAATCGACTACTTACAACACGCGACGCGCTATGCGTCGGGTTGCGTTAGGCTTTAAACTTTGTCAAGCAGCGTATATGTAAGGATGCCTCCTTACTACGACTACAATACAGGGCCAACACGGAATCTATAGGTAGGGGTTGAGGCCTAGTGTTAGGATGGAGCCAACCCAGAATGTGTAACAAGTCATGTAATGGGCGATAAGGCAGGATAACCAGGGCAGTACCAATACGGACATTAAAGGGGTAGGAAGCCTTGAGCTCCCCCTTCATCTTTTTTGTATCCTTTGTAGTAGACCTATAGGATTGCACCCGCATAGCCACCAAATCGCACTCCTATATGCACTATATCGTAAGCGGGTGCCCTGTGTCCCTACAGTATAGAGCTCTAGACACGCTTCTAGCGCAAATACAACTACTAGAGGGCTAAGTGCGAGGATCTAGAAGTCATCCGTTGTTGGTTTGAGCTTCTATATAACACAATTGCAAAATATAGCATCAATGAAGTAGATATCTACAACTTTGATAAGACTAGGTTTATAATAGGTGTTATCTCAACTACTAT
>JPJV01000198.1:0-14026 GCA_000750745.1 Pseudogymnoascus sp. VKM F-4281 (FW-2241)
GCGGGGTTGCGATTCGAAGGAGGGGTAGCTAGCTCTATTTGCTATGCGCGCGGAGATGTCGGGGCAATCATGCGCCTTTGTACAGTATCGTGAAGCTGAGTCTCCAAGTAGGGTATAAAGCAGGGATAACAAGAAAAGGGCTTTGGTGTATACCGTGTCGTGTTCACAAGTAACGACGCTTCGGTGATTATTATTTATTTCCTCGCTATCACAGTGCGCAAACCGAATCGGAGGTTCGGGATTGATCAGCCTTGTCTGGCGGCGTAGCGTGGGGGATTGGTCGGGCCGGTGCCGGATCAACAACCTCGCCGAGTGACCGCAATTAAATCAGATATAGGGGGTTTCTTCGAGTTCTACACTATATATTCCATCCCATATGAAGAACAATCACATACGACCAAGTCTCGAGAGAATTGGGCATCCCGTCCGCTCTGTCATTCACAAGCTTGCGTCTTATCTGGATAATAATCTCAATCGTGCCAATAGGCATGGCGTGGACTCGGTGTCCTTTGCCGCCAAAAGGGGGTGACTACATAGTAGACCGGAGTTTAAAATGACGCAACTAAAATAACCAGATTACAAACCTTCAACTTAGCAGTGGATTTCAGGTTGGACTAGCGTTGAAGAAGCAGTAACCACTTGCCTACTGTGTCTCCTGAAGAAAAAAAAATGATTATTAATCAAGCGCCGGCCGCCTCGGGGTCCCCATACATTTTCTTTCGTCATTATAAAGCTGTATTAGGCGGGTCCCCGTTACCGTTTCGCACATCTAACCTAAATCGGGATGCATATTGAGGCCGCGGCTTGTCTAGCTTACCCAGTCGCCACCTCGAGCTGACCGAGTACTCACAAATGCCCCTCTACTACTCTTAGAACAAACACCATTTTTTCCCTTTCTGCGTGTCCCTAAAACATCGACTCTGAACCCACGACTTAGGTCCATTACCCCGCCAAGCTGTATAGTGACGTGCCTACATCCACGGCACTTCTGCCCACACTCGCGGCTCTTCTACCTTTTGATCGAGCTGACAAATAGACAAATAGCCCCGCGATATAAGGTTCGGTGAAGTACTGATATATTTCTTTAACGTTAGCATCTACTTTCACTCTGCAATCATTTTCTTTTCGAATTGTTGCCCTTATTCCTGCTACTCACATACATACGCTTGCTCTCTTTAGCAGTCAAGCTCTTTTTTCCCAGCAGCTTCGACGAGAATGAAAGAAGCAATTGTTCTTCCCGGCCCTGAGGTCGAGATCCGTGAGATTTCTATCCCGGAACCCGCACCTGGCCAGGTGCTGATCAAGGTGGTCGTTTCCGGCTCCAATCCCAAGGACTGGAAGGTCCCAGACTGGGCAGCGAGCTATGACGGTCCCGGCGATAGCCCTCTGGCGCCCAAGGCAGGTATCAATCAAGGAGACGACATCGCTGGCATCGTCGAGAAAGTTGGCACTGGAGTTCTCGAGTTCAAGGTAAGTGATAGAGCATCCTTGGCAGGGCGCTCTCGTAATGACATATCCAAGGCAGGGGATCGTGTTGGTGCGTTCCATGAGATGCAAGCTGCCGGAGGTTCGTATGCAGAGTATGCACTTGCGCCAGATTATACAACCTTCCACATCCCGGACGAGACTACATTTGAAGGTTCTGTCCCTAACTTGCAAACTGCCTTCGACCCAGCTACTGACAGACCCTACAGAAGCGGCGACCATCCCCCTAACGGCGATGACTGCCGCCATCGCCCTATACCAACATCTCAAATTGCCGCCGCCATGGACTCCAGCAACGGCTCCCATCCCGTTTCTGATATACGGCGCTAGTACAGCGGTGGGAGCCTTCGCCGTCAAGCTAGCGAGGAACAGTAACATCCACCCCATTATTGCTATCGCAGGCAAAGGGTCACACTACGTCGAGACGCTCATCGATCGTACCAAGGGCGACGTGGTCCTCGACTACCGTGATGGCCCCGAGGCCGTCATCAAGCAAATCCGGGATATTCTTGGGACCCAGGTCGTCAAGCACGGTCTGGATCCCGGTATTGGGCCACAAGCCGCGCCGTATCTGCAGGGAATCGTGGCTCCAGGCGGACTCGTCAACCTCGTGATACCGAGTGACTTTGACGTCTCGCCGGCCATCAAGACCTTAACCATGGTCGGCGCCGCGCATAATCAGGGGGACGAATGGGCCGACTGTCGCGAACTGGCGCACGTCATCTCGCGCTACATCTCCCGTAGTTTACGGCTGGGCACTTTCTCTGGTCACCCGTTCGAGGTGAGAACTGGTGGGCTTGAGGCCGTGGAGCAGGCGCTGAAGGATCTGAAGGATGGTCGCGCGAGTGCTGTTAAGTATGTTTTCCGGATCGCGGATACACCTGGCATATAGATGATTGGGGGGCTGGCAGATAGGCTAATACCAACGTTCCGAATTAAATTTCGCTGAGGACTTTCATAATTTAAAGCATGGTTTCCATGCGTTACGAATAAGCGATCTGGGCGGGGGGAGTTCGTCGCCCAGTTCAGTTATTGGCGCTACCTCGCGGTATCTCCGTCTGACTGTTGCAATCCATCGTCGTAGCTATTAATGTTCTTTTTTTCGTGCTGCTGCTGCGGCAGTATCTCGTCAGAGGTAGTATTATCGAATCCAGGCGTAGCTTGCCTGCGACAGGCACGATCTTCCTTGGCACGCGTGAAGACTGCGATGACGCGCAGAAAGAAGAGCTTCGGAAGGTAGTTGTCTCACCATTTCTAATTTTCGCTCCTGACAAGACTCTCAATTTGCCACAGGTATTACTACATTAATAATATTGCTATGCCTATCGCCTTCTATTTGTCTCGCAACATGTAGCCCATCTTGGCTTAGCGCTGATAATTCGGGGGGATGAAGCCAGCCTCACTCGCGGCCTTGCAAGACTTTCCTTATACGCAATATCATATCGTATTTCAAGCATACTTCTTGGAGTTGCAAGATGCGAAAATTTAAGGAAGCAACGTGTACGAAGACGTAAGAAGGTTTCGACGCCGGCTTCCGAGGATATTCTAGTTCTTGGCGGTGACGAGAATCCGAGATGACTAGAGCTATGGGAAGGACTATGGGAAGGACTATGCGTATATAAAGTACTTTTTCTGTCCTTTGTTTGACATATCTTCATGCTTATAGCTCTTTCTACTTCTTAAACGAAGTTATCAATCAAATAGGAAAGATTTCATCGTTGGCACGATGTGGCAGCCTCGTTTTCATGTTCAAATCGCCGTGGCAATGATATTTCAAGCACTTCCTCTGGCAGCTACACCTATAAACGCAAGCAGTGAAGATGTATCTTCATCGCCGATTCCAGCGGAAAACTATTTCAGAGAATACACTTCATCAAATCTACTTTATGCCCACATCACATTTATGTTTCTTAGTTGGGTCGGCGCTTTACCCATATGTATGTTTCTCTCCGAAGTCAAAGGCAGTCTAGAGAATTGATTCAAGCTAGCTATAATGCTCAATATTGCGAAGTCAAGACTCCGATATCCGTCTTATATCGCATTCCTCAGTCTTCACAGCATCGGCACGATTTTTGGTTTGGCATATAACTCCAGAACTCCGGATCTATACCCAAAAGCCTTGCACGATGGTTTTGGGTGGGCCTTATCTGCTCTCATATTTGCACATTTCATTATCGGAATTGTCAGAGATTCCATTGGGAGGACATCGTGTTCTGGGACCAAAGATGAACGCACACCATTTATTGCAGAAGCAACTGGAAGGATGACCAGCGAAAGGGAGCGCAATATGGAAGCTTCGAATCAACCGAGAAGAACTTCGTCATCTAGAGCCGCCTCTCCTTACCCCGAGCTATTGGAATCTTCTATCGAGACTGACTCCGAGACGATATCTGATGTCCACCTACATTACAATTCAAGGCTCGAGCACAGATACGATGAACCTATGACATGGAGTCGGCGGTGGGCCAACGTTTCCGGATCAAATCTACTTGTACGGATCCTAGACTTGTGGTTTGGTATTGTTGATTGGGGACTGCTCGTTCTTGGGTTTGTCGCCATTTGTACCGGAATTGTCACAATGGCTGGGATATTTGTGCGTATGTTTGATCAGGATATTTGGACAACTTATTAATACCTACGAAACAGCACGAGAAACATATTTTCAATGGATTAGCACATTTCATCAAGGGGGGAATTTTCGTTGGGGTTGGAATTATCACACTCTGTCGCTGGATAGGCTGTTTCGCTGAATTCGGATGGGCCTGGAATCTCAAACCTCCCAATCTGACAATGCGGACTGCCTCGATATCAATGGAGACAGTTGAATGTTTTGTCATATTCCTATACGGGATTACGAACGTCTTTTTAGAGCATCTTTCCGATTGGGGTGGAGCATGGGTCCCCCAAGATTTTGAACATGTTGCTATCTCTCTTTTGTTCATTGGTGGCGGATTAGTAGGTAACCCTGGCGAGTTAACAATTGGACAAATTCTAACCGATTTCCAGTGCGGGTTAATGGTTGAATCAAAGGCGTTTCGTCGTTTGGTCAAGGCATATCCTGAAGCGTTACCCCATGACGGCGAATTCTCTAAACATCTGGAACCGCAACCAGGAACCTCGATAAACCCCATTCCAGCGATGATTATCTTCCTCCTGGGAATGATTCTTGGCGGACATCACCAGATGAGCACGGAATCGACTATGATGCACAAACAAGTAACTTCCCGCTTCTTCCCAACTATCCTTAGAATCCTTGCTGATAGACTTAGTTTGGAAACCTTCTCATTTCCGCATCAGCAGCACGATGTTGCAGTTATCTACTCCTTCAAATATCCCCACCAACCTCGATGTATCCATCGCGTCCACCGTCGGAGCTCGTCTGCTCATTTTGCTTCACCTGCGGGGGATTCATGCTTATGGCGAGTGTAAGATTATCCACCCCTCTTGCAGTCTCCCAAGTCAAGAATCAATCTGACGTAAATTTGTCACAGAACCGAGATACAGTGCAATCTATGATTGACAACGGCGTCAATGCGATGGTCGTTGCAACTGTTACTATGGGTATCACGGCGATGTTAATGGCGTGGGTCATTTTCCTTCTTGTGGTGAAGGGTTGGGCGGAGAAGAGGGAGGGGATGCGGCGGGATAGAGTCGTGTCGGTTCAATGAGTATCTGCAGTTTATCGTGACTGTGTTCTCGTTGTCCACATACCTAGGGAAATGCTCAATTACGTTGTATTTCAGATTCGGACTTTTAAACTCTACATTGGCCACGGAAATAATCGCTAGAAACAATCTTCACCTTAGCGGTTAGACTGCGACTTAGTGGTTGATCCTGTCAGAAGCTGATCTCTGATTCGTGTGTACACCTCCACCTTGAGCTTTAGGCACATCATTATGGTATTTATAGTACATACCTGCACGTACTGCCGGGGGATCCGGCCGCGTGAAAGGATTCGTCAGCAGTCTCACACGTTGAGGACTAAGGTCCTCTCATTTCTTCTTGCGCAAATAGCAGGTCCAACAGCTCTATTTACTCCATAATGGCGAGGCCATTCTTGGTGTAGCAATTTCCAAGCGTATATTATGTAGTGGTGATGTTCTCTGTGTAGTTGTAGTGATATCAGATCTAGATTAACCAAAGCAACCAAGTTACGAGAATGTCCTGCAATACCGAGTGTGACAGCCTCCTAGTGTTCCGTTTATTTAGTGTTGCGCTAGGGTGTGGGGACGATCAACTCGTACATAATCTGACATTCGCAAGATGTCTCCTAACTAAAGACTAGTTTGGGCGCAAGGTTAATGGTGTATATATCTGCTTCGATCTCAATATCTTCCTCCTGTCATCGCTCACAAAGGCAATATCTTGCGACAGCTGCTATATTTTCCTACAATTATCTCAAGACTCGTAGCAAGGCAAACATGGTAGGCGTAGCTGGGAAATCACAAGGATGCAACACTTGTCGAAAACGGAAAGTCAAGGTATGCAGAAACTTCTGATGCTTTGCCGGGAAAGTTATTAAATGAGAAACTGGATACAGTGTGATCAAGGAAAGCCCTCTTGTGGCCAGTGTACAAAATCTAAACGACAATGTACTGGATATCAACGTAACAGGCACTTCAAGAACTTGAGTGCATTGGATCGCGATACCTTGGTTGTAAGGAAGCAACCATTGAATCCCATAACGGAACCGTCCTTCATCGAATATAACCATAGCGAGCTCCATTCAAAGCAAGGGGTGAGAAACGTGAAAGCCAAATCGTCAAACCCAGAGCAGTCGGAAAGAGTGTCAACCTCTTTATCTAAGCTCTTCGAGCACTTCCTAGATGACTACATTCCCCAAGGCGGAAAGGCAAAGCAGGACCACCCAGTATCTTGGCTCCAAACGGTTCAGAATACCGGTAATCTCGGAAACAATACCTCCCTACCCCTCGCCATAACAGCCTTAAGCCTGGTACAACTAGGAAAGAAGCATCAAAACGTGGAGCTGCAAAACGAGGGGATGGCTTTCTATGGACAGGCGTTAGAAGGGATCCAAGCGATACTGTCGAGCGATGATCTTATTTTTGAAGAGCAAACACTCGCGAGTTGCATGACACTATTGGTCTTTGAGGTTAATCTAATCCTTCGCCCACCTAGCTTCGTTAGAGCTGCCCATTCTAATATACAAACTAGGTACTCGAAACATCCGGTTTCAACGTACAGGGATGGATAAGCCATATCCAGGGAATTTGTCAACTCTTTCAACTGCGCGGCCCTAGACTACACATATCTGAGTCGAGCCACCACCTTTTTCTCGGTTTTAGGCCAACTGGAGTATATTTCCCTTGGTCCTTCTCTTAACACAACTGATTGATTTTAGATTATGTATGCTTTGGCAACACGAAGATCATGTTACCTTGGGGACGAGGAATGGCTAAATATCCCATGGCAAAGTGTTCCAAAATCCGACTTCCACCACCTTCTCGATATTGTGGCTCAATTGCCAGGTCTTATTGAACGAACAGAGCCTACTATCTCAGTGGATGCGATATTACGCTCGCCAACTGTGATAGAATCTCTACGTGAGAGATATTGGGCTATCGAATGTCAGCTTCGAACGTGGTATACTAACCTTGTGGACTCATCAGCCACGCCACTACGTTCTGAGACGTCACTAATGACAATCACCTCCACGACGCTATCCGACTTACAGCCATTGACCGACTTATCCCTTGACTTTCCAAGCTTCGAAATCGCACGTATGCATCTCTTCTACTGGGCGGCTCTTCTTTTAATCTACACCAACCTTACTTCTATGCCGTCCCCTTCAACTTCTTTACATCAATTTCCCCAAGACAACCTTCAGTTGGAAATACACACAACAGCGACGCTCATTGCGAGATCCATCCCCTACCTTCTGTCTCCAGAGACGCAAACTATGGGCCCTCAAAATGTGTGCTTCTCTTTACGGATTGCCATGCATGCCTTTTTAGAGCTCGGAGCAAATAGAGAGGAGAGATGGTGTAGAGATGTGTTTGATGAGCTAGATAAGAGAGGATTCCCGTTCGGAAAGATTTTAGCAAATGTAAAATGGGAGGATATTCCTCGATTTTTGTACATAATGTAGGATAGAGCAACAAATACTCGTCTGTACCGACGCACATTGCTTGTGCCAACCTTAAGTGAAGCGAAAGTTTGGTCACGACGATGAGTCTAAATTTACTTTTATTAAATAGCTCAACAGTATACAGTAATAATGAAATAATGCTCTATATCTTTCCAACATCCTTCATTGAAGCCGACGTAGGCATCTCCCAGGCCGTTCTTAGGGGCGTAGGGAAGGGATATTTGACTCGCTCTATTCTGATTCATTGTTCATGCTTAACAGCATGCTAACTGGTCGGAGTTGGAGCACTAGGAGAGTAAGCTCGCCCCATCTAGTCACGTGTAATTAGATGATCAACTATGTATGCACCTCTAACACGGGTTTAATGCCCTTTACGTTCAAGCAGAGTCTCCACGTTTGCAAATCGGAGCTCCTCAAAACTCTCGTCCCAAAGCTTAGCAGTCATTCGGCGACCAGCTTCAGTATACACAAAAGGAGGATATCTGCAATCCTAACTGTTAGCAATGACAATAACACATAAGCTTAGCCCGAAAACTCACGGTCTGATTTCCCAGTCGCAAAATGAACCGTGGCTCTCTTTACCAAGCACCAGTGCAGAGTGTAAGTACTGCCTCGTCCCTTGCTGAAGATTTCGTCCCAAAAGCACCCCAGATGTGTATACAATTAGTCGTGGCAGTATGGTTGTTGCTTCACGCATGAGCTGCGTACCTCTCACTCCGCTAGGGTTGACGATGTTAACAATGCAGTCGTCTGCACTCACGACTTCAACTAGCCTTGACACGAACATAGGCAACAGCAACTTTGTTATAGCGTACTGATTCATCCCATCAAAATCTTGCGGGCTGCTTATCACATCAAGCATGCTTCCTGAGGTCTCCTTCATCTTTGCCCAAAATGCCATGTCTGAGCCGACGATAGTTATTCGCCCTGGAGAGCGAGAACTCTGTCCGTGATTTTCGCCAGCTGCGGCCTTCGCCTTAAAAATAGGGATGAGGAGGATGGTAAGTAGCATGGTGGCTAAATAGTTGACTTGCAGTGTTACTTCACGACCATTATCGCCGCCGCAGCGCGAAAATTGCATCTTTCCGCATCCGGCATTTAGTATGACAACGTCGAGGCGGTCAAGCTTCTCGCAACGAGAAGCGAAATCCTGTACTGATTCGTAAGACTCCATGTCAAGCATCCAGACCTCGATGTGAGCTTTTGGAAACTCGGCATGTAGCGTAGACAAGGCGGCCTCGCCTTTGGACTGAGACCGAACAGCAAGGATGAGGTGCGGAAGCCGCAATTCCAGGAGTTGACGTGCGCACTCGAACCCGAGACCTGTACTAGACCCAGTCACGACGGCGACCTTGCCATGCAAATCGATATGTGATGGAATTTGAGGCACACGATGGAAAACTTGCTTCCAAACAATTCCGGGAAAGCTTGCCTCCCAGGAGGCTCTATCTTCCATATTGGCAGACATAGCTGAAATCAAGCGTAAATCAAGCAAACAGACTGCCTTTTAGTCGGATCGAAATTTAGTAGAGCGTAGAAGCCGAGAAATAAGTCAACGGGTATCGACAGATGCAAGTTGAGTTGCGTTGATGCTCAAATAACTAAGAGAAGGATGCCGAGATGTTGATATGGGTGGTTTTCATTGTGCTTGAAATCAGGCGTGGTGCGCGTCATTTATAGACCCGTCTCCTCGGTCTTAGGATCGGACGTAAGCATTTTGAGCGACAAATCCCCAGAATGTCCATGAAACTAAGTCAACCGTATAGGAAACTTTTATTCTCTTCGTGATTTGCTGCTCGGATGACCCGTGGCGGATCTCTCAATATAAAGTTGACGTTTCCATAATAGCCAACGTCGAGAAGAGATCCCAAATTGGATACGTGCACGCGGGAACTATTTGCAAGCAGTTCATTGGTCGCCGCCCTGCGCCAACGGCAGCTAAACTTTTGGCGGGCAGTTTATTGGCCATCACTTAGCCACCGTGTCTAGGCGCTGGACTGGCTCGGTTAACTACCATCACCGATGCGCCCGCGGCATCTCGGATTTCTAAAGGTAGGACGTGGCGGAACTGATTGTCCCGACTATCTTCTCTCCTTCTCTCCGTTGCATTATAATCTGGGGACGGATACGCCTCATGGTTTCAGTGCACACAGCGCGCCTAGTCGCATTGGCTTGCCGGCCACCGAAGCTGGGCGATGGGCGCGAGACGGCCTCAACCAAACCATGTCGAGATACCCAGCACAGCGAGGCGGAATGGGAGGCTGTCTATCCACATATCCTACAGCTGTACATACATCAGCGACGGAAGCTTCGATACGTCATGAGGCATATGGAGGAGAAGTACAATTTCCATGCCACGTGAGATTCCCTCTGGCCCCAACCCTCCACGCTCTCCATGGCTAGGCCGTATCTGTACCCATACATGCTCTATGCTGCATGTGGTCCATCGTCCCCGAGAAAAGCTAACATAAATTCAATGGAAGACCCCAAATGTACAAGAATCGATTCACCAAATGGGGCCTCTACAAGAATATGCGGCGGGCTCGCGATGATTCAAATGCATATCAGCTTAGTGACCGGATACAGGGGACGTTGATTCCCCCGACACCTGAGACTGCTCGCCTCGATGTGGTAAACGTGATACTTCTTACAAGCATACGCACCTGGTCATCTTCCTTCTTCGAAGCAGTAGGACAGTCACATAACTCCCCTGCAGAGGGAAGCACTCAGCTGTCTCTGCTACTCCCGTACACAGAGCACACAGAACCCTACGACGCCGAGCAGACAAGCTTTTCATTCAAGCTCATAGCGGAGCTACTCGGGCGGGACCAGGGGCTGCTCGCAGGACGTCTAGCGCGTAAGGCATTTCTCCAGGTCGAGGAAATACTCATGCTAGAAGGCCCCGTGTTCATCTGGAACTTGTTGGAAATTCTGCACAGTATCGTCGAGTCCAAGCAGTCCCAATTATTTGAGATGATACTCATTCATCTCCTTCGCCTTGCTCGCAGCCACTACTCTGATCAACATTCGATTGTTCGAATGCTGCACAGTCTGTGGAGCTTATACAAGACATATCCCGGTGGCGTAATGCAGAAGCTACTAGAGGTTCTGGAGCAGGCCTGGTTACTAAATGCCGAGATCGTCCTCAGTAACTTGAACGAACGCTTCCTGCTCTTGTACTACCGGCTCATATGGGACTCGGCCCTGATCAAGCTTGCACGACACAAGCTGCGTGACACTGATTCATGGTTCTCGCGGGTGATAAGCAAAGTTCCGGTCGGAGCTATGGAGGATGGTGCAGGGCACATTTATGCTTCTGTAGAAGCTACACCCGATACCAGTAGTCGTCTGCCCGCTGATTACGAGATTATCAGGATCGAGAGTATTGACGCCATTTATGAGAGAAGTAGATGGGACTACCTCGAGCCAAGCTCTAGATTTCGTGTCCTGTCGGCCTTAATCAAGAGTAGAATTCTTGATGATAGGGAGGGGATACAAAACAAATTAAGCAGCGAAGGTACGGACGAGATTGACAATGGCAGGCGGAATGCTGTGGTCAACGTTCAGGGCAAAGTACCTCGTCTGCATGCCCGGATCCTTGCATATGTGATGAAGGTCCTGTTGGAGATCGATATAGATAACGAGGTCAATCACGGCGTTATCATCAAAAGATTGAACAATACCATTGCGCTTCGCGAGTACGGACAGGGTGTAGCAGATCCGCAGGTCATATGTGAGATGTGGCAGTTGCAGCAGTTGCTCGTGCAAGAGGATCGGTTTCAGGAAGCAGCCCAGATTGGACAAGATGCCCAAAGGAGACTGGGCCAATATCTTCGGGATATCCCTTAAATCTTCCTAATGAATATTTGGGGAAGTACTGCTCAAGGTGGTTTCCGAGGAAGCATTGTAAGCTAACCTAATAAGCCACTATCTTGGTTTTCATACTGTTGGCGGAGTCTGCCCTTATTTGCACCTCCGCTCCAGTCACCACTATATGCATCCCCAGTATGGGCCTGTCCTTCGATCCCAATATTTGAGTACTGCTAAGCAGCGATTACTTCATTTCCCGTTTTTGAAGCAAGTAGTAAAAGCAGATGCAATGCCAATGGCACCGGTGTCAATGCTAAACGGCTCCACCATTGTCAAGAAAAATGGTAATGCAAGAGTCACTGGAGGTTGGTGGAAAGAGTAGGTGGGTACCGACCAGCACTTCAACCGCAGCCTCAGCTACAGGGCAAATGAGCAATGCCCCTCACATGCCCCTCGCTATCGACGACGCGATCGTGCCAGCACCGGCCTTACAAGTTGAAGTAGAGACTTTGAACTTCACGATTCATTGACTGGGGCTTGGCTCTCGCTGGCGCCTTCTCCACTTTTCGAGCCAGCTAGCTTACACTCCCGCAAAGCGTTGTCCACTTTTGCGGCAGCTAGTTTACACGGTCGGGTCCAGAACAGCCAGGGTCCAGCAAGCAATACCAAAATATTCATATCAACAGCGACGCAAGAGCTCAGCTTAGAGATAAATACCATATCAGTAGGCTCTTTTTAGATATTAAAGAGGAGCACCACAAAACTGACACGCGATAGGCCGAGAAGATCCCCTTAGCCTCTTCCCGTTTGCAGCACGCGAGACGTGACAAAACACATGGGCCTACCCAGGAACGGCTTCGCCCCATTTATGCTATGGCAGAAGACGCTGTGCTATCACCCTGGCCGTTGTAGCACCTCCGTTCATAGCCAGCAGCCCTAACCAGGTTAATCGTTTTTTCGCTCTGACCTTAATGATCCACCACCCAATTATCCACCCAATTATCCACCTAATTATCCTCTACCCAATTTATCGTTATCAGCAAATTACCCCTCACAATATCATCAGCCACAGTTGGCAACCACAACTATAACTCAAGCCACAGTTTGAATTGCAATTTGAGAACGACGATAGTTTATATTATTCATCTTATTAATTATCCTCATTCTTTGCGCGCATGGTTTAAAGCCTCGCCTTTCGTGTCTTGCACCTTTTGCCCATCATCGTCGTTTTTTTCATTTCCTGGACACACAGTTTAAACGTAGTTCCTCAATACAATGCACATCTTCAAATTGAGCTCTGAAACCTGAAGGACTCTCAAGATGTGCGTGGCACATAGGGTGCGGTTAGAGCTCGAGTTTCTGTATAGCTTCTATCATCGAGCTACCGTTATTTGGCCGCAGGTGAGCAATCTGATCGATAAGTTCTATCAACACCGCTTTAACGACGGGTTTCTGGATGCATTTGTCCATGCCATGGCGCCTTGCTTCTAGAAATCGCTCTTCTCTGATATCGCCAGTTAGACCAATGATTGGCACCTCTGCTAAACATCTTACTTCCCCGTCCTCTGCAACTGATAGGCGCTTCTTCTTGTTACTGTTGACAAGATACCGGATCTCGCTCGTGGTTCTTAGGCCATCCTTATAAGGCATGTCGAGATCCATGAAGATGAGGTCAATTGGAGAGGTTGATGTGTACAGGGAGATGAGTTTGCTGATGGCCTCGTAGCCGTTGGACGCAGTACTGACAGTGACTACAGTGGATGAGATACTTTCAAGGAGACGTGTGATGGTATTCCGGACGATTGGGTAATGGCCTCGTAGCCGTTAGACGCAGTACTGACAGTAACTACAGTGGATGGGATGCTTTCAAGGAGACGTGTGATGGTATTCCGGACGATTGGGTTGTCATCAACCACAAGAACGTGCCGCATTAATCGCCGGTGCTGTGTGGAAAGGCTAGTGCTGATAGGTAAATCGGACGGCGCAAGAGCCGAAGTGACTGTCGAGTCAACCGAAGTGTCACTGGCCGCAAGACTTGCCATAGAAGTACGTGGGATAGTGGAGGCACGTGGCGAGGCGCTATTCTCAAGCTCAGGCGTCCTACATAGAAGTTGTCGAGATTTCTCATCTTCAGCCGCTGTGTAGTTCCCGGCTCGGAATGTAAAGGTGAACGAAGATCCCTCTCCGTACTTACTCTCGACGAAAATCGCTCCGCCCATAAGTTCCACGAGATACTTGCTGATGTATAATCCTAGGCCAGCTCCGCCGTTTTCTGCAAAGGATGTCGAATGGGGTTGGACAAAACGCTGAAACAATAGTGAGATCTCGTCCTGGCTTAGACCGCGACCAGTGTCACGCACGACGACTCTGAAGGTTGGAAGGTTGCCATTAATGAGTGAACGGCCAAGATAGCGAAGCTGCACTGTAATGCTTCCGGTTGTTGTAAATTTAACGGCATTGGAGACGAGATTTATAATGACTTGAGCTAAACGACCCGGGTCGCCAATCACAAGGAATCCCTCGGCAGGAACATCTTGGTGAATCTGAAGCCCTTTCTTGCGAGCTACAATGGAAAACATCTTTACGACGGATATGATGGTGCTTCTGGCATCGAAAACGACT
>JPJV01000202.1:0-17595 GCA_000750745.1 Pseudogymnoascus sp. VKM F-4281 (FW-2241)
AGCTTTGTAATGTGGTTTAGCCGGTTCCGTACAAATGTTTCAATCTGCTTTCCGTACGAAAGCTTTAGCAGAGCAAAGCAGCTAACGTCAAGTGGTTGAAGAATGTGTGAGGAGTGTAGTGGCATATAGAGGGTGATTATCTTCTGTTCTGTACAGTAGTGTTGAAATTGAGCAGAGAGGTGGCTCTCATGTCTGTCAAGAATAAGAAGGCGATAGGTTCCAATCGAACGACTGTTTGTATGTCGATCGAAGTGTTGAATCCACTCGTACCTAATTGAATTTAAAGTCCACCCATTCTCACTTAGTGTAATTACCTAGTCGTGTGGTAATCCCGAGTCCTCGTACTAAGTAGAGAGGTGATTCTGCGCCTTGAAAATAATAAATGGCGGGAGTGCCCATCTATACGAATTCACACCTTGAATAATTAACACCTATTCCCTATTTCCTAGCTGTATAGTCTTCGGACGACTCTTTGCTTCTGAGCTTGTAACTACCTTTGCAGTAGCAATTACTCCCATTGCGAAACCTACTTCATCAAAGTTGTAGATATCCTGCTCTAGGATTCCATATTTCGCAATTGTGTTTCGTACGAGAGAGAACCACTCTTGATTTATCTTAGGATCTTCGCACTTTGCTCGTTTATAATCGTACTTCTAACTAAACTTTGCTTTGAGTTCCGTACGACGCTTAATGAAGGTAGTAGTCCAGTTTATCCTAACAGGGCTCTCGCCTCGTTAAGAGAGTAGAAGGTTTGCCATTTCTTGTACAGCTTGCGGTCGGGGTGGAAATCCACGTGAATCTAGGTCGAGGATGTACTAGACAAGAGCTAATTCTTCGTACGAAGTCAACTTCTGTAAGTTGGGGGGAGAGTCGCGTCGGGTAGTCATTCTATTCATTCTGTTGGTAAGGGTGCTACGTGGCACGTCGTACGACAATGCAGCAGCTCGGACACTCTTAAATTGATGTTCATTTAGTGCCTGAATAGCTAATAGTATTCTACCCTCTTGATTAGGGGATTGGGCTTGTGTTGGTTGTGGCATATTGACATTTGTCAAGTTGACGCGTTTTAGTGTTTTGGTGGCCAACTCGTCCGTGTGGCCAACTCGTACGTGAAATACGTTATATTTTTTGGGAATTGGGAGTATAGGCCATTCTCATGAAGGTCATAATGTCCTCAGGAGAAGTGGTTAAGCGATAAGTCATTTATGCGAGCGTGGAAATCTGCAAAGAATGAAACCTTCGACGCGGTGGTGCAACGTAATCCGCATATAATGATATTTCGGAGTATTCGGGATGGTGGTGTGACCTCTGGAACACTTTCGCAAAACATCCCCTAATTCACCAATTCAATCCTGCGTGTTGCTAGATAGGCAGTCACTACCAGTTCACACTCTCTACGATGGCTGTCCGAGGAGCTTTCCTCCGACGAGCAGTTCAGAGGCAATCCCTGGGTGCATTTCAAACCACAGACCGCTACCGCAACGCCCATAACCAGCTACCCTTTGTCTCTTTGTGGAATATACGGAGGAATTTCTTGACTACCCCGCTCGCCGCCTCGAGAAATGCACGGAATGATCTTACGGGGTGAGTTCTTAAATCGTCAATGTGTACCTCGATTAAGAGAGGACTGGACCTGGACTAAGATGTCAATTACTTAGATACACAACTGCGTTTGCCCTGTTTGAGGGCCTTTGGGAGGTACGTCTAGGCTCATATCCATGATAAAATCGCATTACTCACCACATTGAGAAGGCTGGTATAACGGCCTGTTTCGTCAATGTCGGGTCTGATCATCCATCAATCATCGAGGCTATCGTTAAAGGCAAAAGAGAGCGACCCGCACAATGGCCAAGGATTATCACCTGCCCTTCTGAAATTACAGCGATCTCGATGGCTGATGGTTATGCTCGAGTAACAGGACGACCACAAGCTGTTCTCGTGCACGTTGATGTCGGTACTCAGGCTCTTGGTCAGGGCATTAATAATGCAAGCGTTGGCCGTGTACCAGTATTCATCTTTGCAGGCATGTGCCCATGCACCGAATCGGGCGAACTCCCAGGTTCACGGACAGAATACATGCATTGGCTGCAAGAAGCTCCTGACTAGAAGGCCATTGTGCGGCAATATTGCAGGTACACAGGCGAAATTCGCATTGGGCTGAATGTCAAGCAAACTATTGGACGTGCTTTACAATTTGCAAATTCAACGCCTAAAGGCCCGGTGTATGTTACCAGCGCACGTGAAGTACTCGCAGAAGAGATCAAGCCATACTCGTTACACCAAGAGCAGTGGGTTCCCATTGGTTCGGCGGCGATTCCATCCGATGCTGTCCGCGATATTTCCATGGCGCTCGTTCAGGCCGAACGCCCACTCATCATCACAGGATATTCCGGTCGTGACCGGCGAAATCCAGAGCTTCTTGTAGACTTGGCGAACCTGATTCCAGGGATACGCGTGCATGACACAGGTGGTAGCGATATTTGCTTCCCCTTCTCGCACATCGCTTCCGAGGGCTCTCGTTTTAGCACACACGAATGCACAAAGAACGCTGATATGATCCTTCTTCTTGACTGCGACGTCCCCTGGATTCCATCCCGTAATTTGCCTCTCAAGGATGCGAAGATATATCACATAGATGCGATCCTCTTAACCAACAGATCCCAGTATCTTTTTTCCCTGCCCATGGCCGCTGGAAAGTGGACAGCTACACAGCCGTAACGCAGCTAGTCAATTATATCAAAGGCGATGTCTCAATTACTAGCGCACTCAAGCATCCAAAATATGCAGCCCGTGGTGCAGCGCGGGCCGCAGCGCACGAGGCACGTCTAGGACAGATTGCATCTCTACCTCGCTTGGGTGACTGTGAGAGACTGGATGCACACAACGTTGGCAGACTCCTAAAAACATCTCTCGCGGACTCAACGACATTCGTCGTTGAAGCCGTTACTGCAGCTCAGACAGTACACGATCAATTGCAACCGGATCAGCCGGGAAGCTGGATAAATTGAGGTGGAACAGGAATCGGATGGAGCAATGGCGCGGCACTAGGTGTGAAGATGGCCCTCGCGGACATGGAGAAAGATGAAAATCGCAAGCCGAGCCTGGTCTGTCAGGTAGTCGGTGATGGAAGCTTTATGTGCGCCGCGCCATCTAGTGCACTGTGGGTTGCGAGCAAGTATGGGATCCCAATCTTGACAGTTGTCTTGAATAATGGCGGTAAGTCTTTTCATAACAAACGTTTCCCTGCTCGTCAGCTGCAACATTTATTAGACAGCTTGCTTATATGACTCCATTATTATAGGTTGGAAAGCTCCTCGAAATTCCACTCAACTTGTCTACCCTCAGGGCCTGAACACTAATGCGTCCGACGACGAGATCAGCACTTCTTTTCGTCCAACACCTAACTATGCTGCTTTAGCAGAAGCAGCAGCTGGGTCAAATGTTGGTTGGGAAAACACTCTTGACAACTCGGGGGCATGGATCAAGGGTTTACGGGTAGCTACTGTGGGAGAGTTCAGAGAAGCACTTCATCTTGCAAATGTGAGAGTGGCTCAGGAGGGTAAGGGGATGCTGATTGAGGTTTCAATGTAGGGTTTTTCCGCAGTACGAAGACCACATTTCTACACCCATTCTCGACCCGGTCCAATCAATTAGAGCAATATCTCACCTTTTTGATACACTAGAAGAACTTACGATCTCAACTGAGTGTTCTATAGGGCGCGATATTGAGCCACCCCAATTAACATCGAGGGCTCCTTCAAGGCGATCGCCGACTTCGACAAACTGAAAAAGTTTACCGCCCCGCTTCCGCTTCTCCTAGGGTTTGCATCCGACCAGACGAAGCAGATACAGGAGTCGCTCCCCCGAAACCTCGAATTTCTAACCATTACCGACGAATTATATTATCACGATCAGTATGAGTGGGAGGATCGTGACGTCGTGAGCGTGCTTGAGCCATGCTAGAAAACTTCCAAGCATCAACCCCACATCTCCGCAGGATAGCACTATTTTTAGAACTGGCAGAAGAAATCTAGAACCAGCCCATTAGGAGTGAACTCGAAGAGATATATGCCAGAGTTGGGGTTTCAGATTGAGATAACTAAACTAATGAAGATTTGTACTTTGCCAGGTATATGGCTCTAGCGTAAAAGTGTCGTCAATCACCTCTAAGACTACATCGCTAGAGAATCCGTGTTGTCAAAATAGTAGAGATGGGCCACGGTCTGTACAGCACATTTGGCGCCCCTCCGATTTCTTGCCTAGGTGCTAGTTGGTGGTTTGCTGCCGCTCTAGAGAGTTTGACAGCGTTGAAGGCTCTCGCTCATAGGGGTACCTATATGGCCACAGGTAAACGATGTGGAACCTTTTTGTGATAGAAGCAAAAGATGGGTTGATAACCGCAGGTTAAAACCGCCATAGCTGGTGGAGGGTTCTCATATTATTATATGGTATTATAGGCGCACGAGTAGGCCGATACTCTGCAAGATATCTGCCGGAAAAGACAAATCCTAACTCGAAGTCGCTTTGCCTTCTTGGCACCATTCTATGAGTGCGCTCAGCGTCGCGGCCGCCCTCCGACTATCCCCCCACCTTTTCAACTCCATCAACAACTTACGCCCCTCGATTAAGACGCGTACAGGTCCCCGCGAGCTACACAGATTCCCCACCCCCGTAACAACTGCCCGCATCCCTCCGCCCTTTTTCACGAACAGCTGAACCAACTCATCATCCGCCGGCCGATCCAACCGCATCAACGTCGGGAACAATGCGTCCACATCGTCCTCGTCCTCGGTCGACTCCCCATCCTTTAAAGCCGGCGTATATGTCGCAAATGTCCCATATGCCCACATCGCGAGAGTAGCAAGGAACACACCGGCCGGCTCGTAGAACGCGTCGGCCGAGTAGCGGCGTACGTGCCAAAACAGCACCCCTGCGTGGATCATGGCTAGGCGCGATTTATGCTGGTCCTCCTGCGCCCAGCGGCGGACGTAGTCCTGCGTGCTAGCCAGCTCAGCGTCAGATGCTGGTATGGCCTCCCCCGCGCGGAAGCGAGCCAGGAGCACGATATGACTCAATGGTGTGAGGAGGACGACGCGGGCAAGATGAAGATGGAGGACCGTGGGGTGTTCCATGCCAGAAGCGACGCCAATGACGCTGTTGGCGTGCCAGTGTAGAATATCCAGGACGTCGCAGGCAGAGTTGCGCCATTTGGCATATGTCGGAATATCAGGGAGCCAGACGGGCATCGACCCTTCTATGATGCCTATGCTCTGCCTTTCTGCTTTCGGGCTCCAGAGAGTGAGGGACTGCTGGAAGAAGGTTGCTACTTCATGGGTTCGCCGGAAGAGAGCATGGATGCAGAGGATACGGCTGAATTCGCCCATAGACGATTGGAGATGTTTCTCCACGTATGCAATTTGGATGGCGGCATGTAGTGAGAGGTTTGCTGAGGATTCATAAGCATTCTAGCCTAGAAGTGACTTGGGAGGACAGGCTACTTACGCGTAGAGGCTTCGTAAAGCTGTTGCCAGTCAAGAGCCGATTCGGCTTCCCAGAGAACTTCCTGACACGGCAGCGGAACTCTGGCATCTTCTAAGGTTAGGGCTGAGCGTGTTCCAAAGTGAAAACTCGACATGCAGTCTAACATCTACAAAATCGCTTGTTAGTTGGCCTCCTAACCTTGCCACGGAAACGTACCCATATGCAGTATCCAGTCCGGCGACTACTTTCTTCCTGGTACCAAATTTCCCAGCCATTACTTGCGGTGGCTAAATTTGTCGACAGACCAGAGCCGGTTTGCGCTGTATATAAAGCCCATTCGCTACTGCAGAAAGAATCAAAATCGCTTTTGTATGCAGTAGCAAATTTCTTAAGGCGTGTGTCGCCACCATACGAAATCCCAATCATGTTAAGTAGCTTAGCTTGTATTAAAACTATCCCGTTGGGTTTTACATCATCGTCAGCTTCAGTCTGTTCACAAGAATGGTCAGTACTTCACGTAATCGATGCAGTGTCTAGCAATAGGAGCTTACAACAGTCTGAATTGCACGGCGTGTAAATTCATGCATGGCAACGATGAAGACATCATTGTCCTCGGATTCCATGTAATGGCTTCCGATAGAGGCCAAGGCTAATACTAGCAGCCAATGCGTTGTCGATAAATCGAGCGTGGGATGGTGTAAGAAAGGAAGGATCGGTTGGAAATTCTCTATATAAAGAAAAACCAGCTGGCTGAAAATCCCAATGGGGGGAAATGATGATCCTCTAGCAAACGGTGAGTAATGTGTACTAATAATACACGTTTGTTTGAATACTCGATGCATATCATTATATTTAGTTTGCGGGAGCTCCATGAGGTTGGGGGTGGAGTTTTCGAGAGGTTCGTCAACCTCTGGGAAGATGAATCCGTCACCATGCATTGCATTCTCATGATGGGGTGTAGGTATTAATGATTCTGTCCTATAGGGTGCCTTACGGACTCGAGGTAGCCGCGCCCCATCTCCATCAACATAGAATTGGCCAGCATATGGTGTGTTTTGTGACCTATCGATGCTTTGATTCCCTAACGGAGGTATGTACCTGTGAGCGCCACTCCGTCCTTGGGGCGAAGAAACGCGCAACGCGGCGTTGTCAAATGTCACAGCACAACTCGGTGCGCCGATTGCAGGTGCATTTTCGAGAAGACGAGAGGACCCCCGATAGAATGATTCGATGCCTGCATCTCTGTCCTCCATAGGAAAGTCTGGTGTCCAAGCATCTGAAAGCCAGTTTATAGACGAGAAACCATTTTGACACCACGGCTCCGTGGCTTGGGAAGGGCCGTGATAATCATTCTCGACATTCGAAGATTGGGAACCGGCCGTATTTTGAAAATTAGGACTGCTCGGCAGTCGGGGGTTATTAGAGCTGAAAATTGTCTGATTTTTGGAGATTAGAGATGAGATGTTCATTGGCGACTGAGACTCCGCGATATGGAGCTGGGCTGGCGCTGGAGATCTTGGGCTATGAAATAGGTGGTTATTCTGCACAGAGTGACCATTGGACCTGTTTTCAGCCCTACTCCGAGGGTTGAAGGAGTGCTCGCTCACACCAGCTTGGTCACCAATCACTGGCAGGTAGCCAACATCAGGGCCTTTGGCGGCAGCTGGCGACTGAGGGGCATTAGAGCAGGACATGATCGATTCATGGGGACTCGCCACCACATGCTCGGCGCTTGAGCCATTCGACGCTTCAGGAGTTGAGGTCAAATTCTCCCGTCGGCTCGTGCCTGCCGCGGGATACTCACAGAAAAGGGAGCGCCTCTCGCAGGTTGAGCACGGGGTCTCGCCGCTGCACTTTCTCCGCAGCTCGGCGCAGGCAATGCATGCTCGAGCTCCCTTTCCAAGCGCGCTGCGCTTGGGCTCGGAGTGGACCTTCTCATGGCGTTTCAGGGCGTCGCTGCGGGTTGTCAGCGGACAACATCACGTGAAATGGATGAATCAGAACTAGAGCTGGCCCAACGTACAGTCTATAGAAGCCCTTGCGACAGAAGCTGCATTCCAGGTATCGCTCCGTTCTGTGACTGCGCGCGTGGCGCGTGAGGTGCTCGACGCGTCTGAATGCATAGTGGCACTCGAGGCACTTGAAGGGCCGCTCCAGGTGACTCCTCTGCGCCGCATCGAGGGCGTTTACTATGGGTCTCGCGCCCCGATCTATCATGGGTGGACTAGTCAGTAATGGAGTTGGAGTTCAGAGGCGTGCCTCCAGAGCTTGCTTACCCATACCCGGCAAGGTCTACCGGTCACAATCACCAATTATAAGGGCGATTGGTAGTCGTTTAGTCGTTCAGGTAGGGATTGGAGATGGAGTCTTCGGGTTCCTGTGGGGGAAGGGCCTAGCACATGCTGTCTCGTACTGCCTCTGTCTATACTATGTGTACTGCCTGTCGATAAAACGACCTTAGACTCTCGATGCTAGGGTTTATTGTTGCATAACACCCTATGTCGGGCCGGAGAAATGCTATGAACCCATGAGCGAACAATGTTCTGCCAAGACAGATGGGTCGCGCTTTGTCATGTAACCGGTAGGGTCGGCGGCGTTGAGATCAAAGTGGTACTTGAACGGTATTGTTAGAGTTCTGTGATGGTGCGTGTTGTGGGGCCTAGATTTGGCAGTATGCTTGGTAGTTAACCCACCGGAGTTACCCCGCACTCTGATATTCATGCCATACGGCTTCCCTTTACAGCGGTCCCTAATCCTGGTGGGATAAGAGGTGCCGCGAATATGCCAACGACGATTATTTTATCTTCAGTCACGGTATATCGGCATGAGTGAGTTTTGGTGACCGTAAACAAGTTTATTCTATGTGCAGAGTGTACTCTACTGTACATACTATACATTTATCGTTACTATACCAGCCTCCTCATCCCTACTCGCATATGGCCCTTTCCCCCACGATTATCCCTTAGCGCGTAAGGAACAAAGTTAAGCTTGTCGACCTCTCTATCACTCTCCTGTGTGATGGATCCACAAGGCAATTGCGGAGCGAAGCTTGTATCAACACCGAGGAAAGACGCACAGTTCTGCCCGGTCAATGCAATATATGGCTCTCCCGTCCCTGGGATTGACGCTTCACTCTCAGAAATGGGCGCCGCAGGATCAAAAACAAGGCTTTTGAAGTGGTCATTCACCCATGGGTTGTCGATGTCCTCAAGGCAGTACACCAGTGGACCTCTTGCCAGCGCTATGATGTCCTGATTCGTGTACGGATGTGGAGACACAAATCTCGGCTTCAAAGGAACGTTGAGTGTGAAGTTTGGATTATCCCTGAGCCAATCCGCAGGAAGCATTAAGTACCCTTTCACAACTTGAGGGCTAGGTAATTCTGGTGATATCTAAGCACGGATTAGCACTGCCCGGTGTCTGTTCTCAGAAACGTACCTTCCACCCAGTTGCCCAACCGGGAATTCGGAGATTGATCGTCGTCGGCACATCGGATGCATTCTTAACAGCAAACTCCATCTTTCCTTCCCATGGCCAGTTCGACACCTGCTCGATTTCCACTGTGGCTCCGTCGACATCGACAGATAGCGTTGCCGAAGAGTACATGTGAACGTTCACCGATAGACGTGTACCATCCACTTTCGAAGTCCACAGATATCCGCCAACGTACCCAAGCAGTCGAGTGACATTAGGGGGACAACAAGCGCAGGTGAACCACTCAGCTCTCTGCGACAAGTCAGCATCAGTCGATGCGAGCTGGTTGACATATGTGAATCGCTTCCCGTCGGCAGACATCCCTGTCATAACGGCGTTGTAGAAGCACAGCTCCATGATATCCGCGACTTTCCCGTCTAAATCGAGCTTCACAAAAGTTAGCCGTCGATGATAATCATCAGAAATATTAAGCCTACTTGAAGTAATCTCTCCGCGAGCATCATGACTCCAATTCCTGCACAGGTTTCGGCATAGCATCCGCCCTCATCAGTTCCAGATGGGAGGAAGTAATCGATGCCGAAACCCTCCCATTGCTTATGTGCTCCGATCCCCCCCGTCAAATACATCTTCTTGTCTACCATGTTCGACCACAGTCGCCCCAGAGCGTCACGCTTAGGCTTATTATCTTTTAGACCCTCGAGCCGGACGAGATCGGCGACAGCCGTGAGCAGATACATCGCCCGTACGCTGTGTCCTTCAATGGTAGACTGATCAACAATGGGTACATGCGCCTGGTAGTACTGGTAGGGCCTCTCGGTAGGCCAATACGATAACCTGTCATGCGGGCTCTCTCCTCTCTCCTCTGCTTCGGCATCAAAATAATGTCGCCCGCCCTGTCCAGTTGGATTTCCACGCTCTTCGATGAAATACCGAGCGAGATCGAGATGTCGAGTATCCCGTGTACGTTCGAATAAGCGGACAAGTGCCAGTTCGATTTCTGGGTGTCCGGGGTACCCATGCCTCTGCTCCGGGCCTGGACCGAAGGTTTTGTGTAGCAAATCGACATACTTGAGAATTGGCTCCATGAGATCATCCGTACCGTAGTGCATGCTATGCGCAAGCGCAGCTTCGATGAGATGCCCAGCGTTGTACCTGCCCAAAACCATGTCAGCAACCATACTTACTAATTTGGCAATAGCTTCAAGAGCCAGGACAGGACAAGACTTCTTACAATTCATGAAAATCCCGCAAGCACATAAAGCGCTTCTCGGGAGCCACGACGCTAAAGTGGATATTGAGATACCCATCTGGCTGCTGTGCTGCGCGGATCATGTCCACCAGCTCCCTCACGGCGCCGTCGATAGTCTCATTGTGTTTCCAGAGCAGGAAGTAGCAGGCGCCCTCGATCCACTTCGCGACGTCGGAGTCCCAGAACAGATGGTTTGGGACTGGCCACACGTTTGGCTCATCATTGTAGGAAGAGTGCCATTGCAACTTGAAGGCATCGTAGCGGCCTGTCGACTTGAGGACGTCAAGTTGGTAGAATAGTGTGTTTTGGAAAACTATTTCGCGGCGGCGGCTGATGAAGGATGGCTTATGGAAGGCAGTATGTGAAAAGGCCGTCTGTGGGTGCGCCTGTGTCATGGTTGAGGTGGGGGAAGGGACGCCTGTCTATTTGGATATAAGGCTATGTACGGTACGAAAGAAGAATATATAAGCTTGGGCGAAATATTGTAGCTTCTCTATAGTAACTTATGCTGATTACTCATGGGCCAATGACAGATGCCTAAGTAAAAAACAAGCAGTCTTGATGTTTTATACTTGCTCCATTGTTTAGTAGACGGTAGATGACTGATGGAGCTATCTCCGTACAACAGTTACTGTAGAAGAAAGTAAAACCCCGACATCGACCCCCACTATACATCCCACCGGAGCACTAACAGGGTAACCCCACACCCCACACTCCATGCTCCACGCTAATAGTCTAGCTTACTGTGAAGCCCCCCCCACAAAATCTCTACCCCACAAAATTCCGCCGTACCCCACAAACTCTGAGCAGTCTAGGCTCTAAATCATGGGTTACACAGCAAAGCTTCATTGCAGGTTTAGCTGTATTGCTGTTCTAACAGCTGGTAATAGCTTATCCTCCACGAGGTCTATGCGGGGTACGTAGGAGTATATGATCATCTCGATGGAACCAAGTTAAAAGGTATTCCACACCCCATACCTCTATAACCTATGTCATATATCTTCTCACGTTCCTCATATCACCTCAGCATTAACAACTTATGCAAAACAAGGCGCAATGGCGATAGCAAAAGTCGTTCCGACTGAGCATGAGCTTCAAGGACTTGACCTAAGCAACCCTGAGATCATTGAACTCATCCACCATGCGGAAGAGAGCGATGCAGCCGACCGCCTGTTGACGGTGAGGGAGGCCCTTAAAAAATACAAGAGAGCTGTCTTTTGGGCTATGTTCTTGTCTACTAGTCTCATTATGGAGGGATATGATCTTGTCATTGTTAGTAGCGCTTCCTGGATCTTTAATTGACTTCTCTATTTATCTAGAATGGCCGCCCTAACATCTTTGATAGATTACATCGTTTTACGCCCAGTCACAATTCCAAAACCGATTTGGCTTATTTGACGAAGCATCGGGAACGAACCTCATCCCCCCAGCCTGGCAGTCAGGTCTGTCTAACTCGGCTGTTGTTGGCCAACTTGCTGGGCTATTGGCCAACGCATACTGTCAAGACCGATTCGGTTGTCGAGTAACCATGATGGTTTTCATGGCGTGGATGACTGTGATGATCTTTATCCCTGTTTTTGCGCCGTCGCTGCCCGTCTTGGCCTTTGGAGAGGCGATGTGTGGTGTTTCGTGGGGTGTCTTCCAGGTACGCCTCGACTTGACTTGATAGAGCAAAGTAACCCAGCTAATATTGTTATTACCATCTAGACCCTCTCTACGGCATACGCTTCTGAGGTCGTCCCAACTGTCCTCCGACCGTATGTCACCGCCTATGTCTGCATGTGCTGGGGTGCCGGTATTCTCCTATCTTCTGGTGTCGTCCGAGCCGTAGCAGCCGTCGAGGGCGACCTCGCTTGGCGCCTCCCGTTTGCCCTCCAATGGGTCTGGCCCATCCCTCTAATGATTGGCGCATACCTCGCCCCTGAATCTCCTTGGAATTCTGTTCGGCGAGGCAACATCGATGAGGCGCGAAAGAGCCTGATGCGTCTCCGGAAAGATTCGTCAGATAGGGAGCGGGAAGTGACCGCAGCCCTGGCATATATCAGGCATACAACGGCCCTAGAGAAAGCAGAGACGGGCGATGCAAGCTTTTGGGAGTGTTTCCAGGGAACCAATCTTCGACGAACTGAAATAGTAATTATCCCTGCTTTCTATAATGCCGCTGCGTCGGAGATGTGTAGCTGACTATTTCTCTTTAACTTTAGAACTGTGTGGTCTGGGCCGCCCAGATTCTTTGCGGCAATGCCATTCTTGGCTACTCTGTCGTCTTTCTCCGATCTGCAGGGTTTTCTGAAATCCAGGCGTTCGATATCAATATCTCCCTTTCCGCATGCTACATTATCGGCGGCGTAATTTGCTGGTTTCTGTTCCCCCATCTTGGCCGAGCAACTATTTACATGGGTGGGCTAACATTCATGTTCTTCTGCCTTGTCACTATCGGGGGTCTCGGTTTCGCCAGTGGAAAGAACGTTGAGATGGCAATTGGTATTCTATTAGTCATCTCGACACTGTGCAATATGATTACGGTCGGACCTGCTTGTTATCCCATCGTGGCTGAGACACCTTCAGGGAGATTGAGGTACAAGACGATAGCCATCGGGAGATTTGTATACAACCTCACGGGGATTTTCACCAACTCCGTTACACCTCGCATGCTTTCCCCTATTGGTAAGAATCCCTGGTCTAGCTACTATAACCTCTTAATTAACCACGTCCTATGCTGACGCCTAATCCACAGCCTGGAACTGGGGCGCAAAATCCGGACTATTTTATGCCGGAACCAATATCCTCTGCAATATCTGGTGTTGGTTTCGCCTTCCCGAGACCAAGGACCGCTCATTTGGCGAAATTGACTTGCTCTTTGATAATAAAGTTCCAGCAAGAAAGTTTAAGTATACTAAAGTGGACCGTAAGTTGCTTAAACCCTGTATTTATGATAGCAAGGACGATTCCATGGCTAATACACAAATCATAGAATTTGCGCGGCCGAACGATTATGAAACGAAGGCAGCTGCTGTTGAACACTTGGAGAACCAGCCCTAGTGATTAGTATGGTTAGAGGTAGTTCTGCAACTACGGTATTTCTTATATTAAGCCTTGAAACTAGCAGAATATTTTGAATTTGTATTAGCTATGTTGATAATATAAACATGTATATGTTCCGGCCCAACCACAAGCGGGCCGGCCTAACGGTGAGAATCTTCAACTTCTCGCTGGCCCGGCCCAACCGTGAGACCAAGGTAGCACTACTCGGTGTCCCACCCACTCGCTTCGCTCGTAGGTGCCGACAGCAAGTTGTGCGTGCGACAGCAAGATGTGCGATATGTACAAAGAAGAAAATACGTCTTAGATAGCAACTACATAACTATATAACTAGAAAATGAAATCAATAGAACTACTATCAGCTACTACTAATATTGCTTGTGATACTATCACCCTGATCCTTTCCATACCGTAAAATTATCACTTTTGACTTCAACCCCTCCTTTTTCCCCTCTGCAACCCGCTTTCTCTCAACCTTACGCTCTTCAATTTTGATTTTGCGTGCTTGCGCTTGTAGCTGTTTTACTGCTTGGTCTGATTCCCTTGCTGCTCTTATGTCTGCTTTTTCTTGCAACTTTGCTTCTTTCTCCTCCTGTAATTTCCGTGCATCTAATGCATATAAC
The DNA here is from genome assembly GCA_000750745.1 of Pseudogymnoascus sp. VKM F-4281 (FW-2241). Lineage (NCBI taxonomy): Eukaryota > Fungi > Ascomycota > Leotiomycetes > Thelebolales > Thelebolaceae > Pseudogymnoascus > Pseudogymnoascus sp. VKM F-4281 (FW-2241). The sequence continues at coordinate 13,831 of JPJV01000202.1, forward strand.
TGTCCTCCTTTCTGTAGTAATTTTCGTGCTCTTGCCTTTGCCGCCTTCTGCTCTGCTACATGGAAGGTAATAATATTTAGCTCTGTCTTATAGAGCTCTGCCCGATGTAAAACAACTGTAGTCCCACGTGCAAATGATTGAACCGTTCCCTTGAAGGCGATGAGAAAGCTTCATCTGCTCTCTTCTGCTAATGCTCAACTGCTTGTACACTTTGCATAGTTGTTTTCGGTGTGAGATAGTATCATATAAAGCAAATGGCTTATACTCAGGCGTCTAAGTCTAATTCCGTGTCTCTTGTATCTTGTTGATTACAAGTGGAGGATTATATGGATATAGTCCTGCGTTTCTCTAAACCGATTGAATTGTACCTGCAATGGTATTTTCGTACACAACGCAATATCAATCAAAATGTACCAACCTAAATTCACCACTACGCAGCTTGTTGTAGGTATGCCAATCTATATCGCCCCCCTACTCGCCCTGCTTCTCTGCCTGCCAGTCTTTACAGATTGTAAGAAGTGCATATTGCGATAAGTCTCGGCGCAAGCAATAGCACTCGGCTGACAATATGGATCTTCCTGCGTCCTACAATTCAGAATTGGATCCTCGCCTCGATCCAGTAAGAAGTGTATCAGCGCTCGATACATCCGGTCGGTGTAACGTCCAGCCACAATGCAAAGCGGAGTGCTGCATGAGCTGCCGAGCTGGCGTTTTATGGCATTGGCATCAAGCTTGACGACGTCCATAAGATTCGTATCATGTCCATACGCTGCGTATAGAGCGAGCTGGGCTCCTCGCCCTTCTCTGGTGCTAAGGCAGTGGCTTGCTCGACTGCGAGGTGCAGTGTCCGTGGGTCTAAGGGAGCACCTTTTGCTCGTAGTAGCTCGAACGTCTCGATGCTGCCTGACGAAGCCGCCGCGCCGAGAATTGTTAGTCCATCATTGAATCTCCCACCGATTAATATTACAAAAGTGCTTCCTGGGCCGTCTCATTAAACGTTACTGTCAGCATCCCAATAGCAGGTCAACCTCCTCCAATTACACCCCTTGGTGTCCCAGGCTTCCGAGATGCTGCCGTAAAGGAATATAGTAATTGGCAGCAATCAAAGGTGGTTGATCTTACATAGAAGGCCGGATTCCAGAAGGCATCTGATGTGGCAATGGCACATGGACTCGCTTGGGTGGCTCACTCGTATGTGAAATACGTTACTTAATTTATGATAATTTAGATTCTAACTTGCAGCGCATTATAGTCTACTTGTATCTTAATGGTTTGTTTAGTTATCATTGGGATAGAGCTCTGCCCTATGCAGCTGCACGATACACGTCCTCGATTTCATTCTCATACTCTTTTGCAGTCAACGATCGCACGATCGTACCCTTACCAGCCCTCTCAAATGGCCTCTCAGGGGTGCCAACAACAATGAAATCCCTCTCAATTCTCGCATGCTCAGGAACAAGTGCATTTGCACTGTCCAGCACCGGCCAAATTTCGTCGATCAAAACATCCCCCGTAATATCTGACTCTCTTGGCTCAAGCAATATTCCGCATTTTGTGTGACCCCGTCCAAATACCATGGCGCCCTTCAAAGCTGGGTGACTTTGCAAGCTTGCCTCGATATGCACTGGGTTGACTTTCAACGCGTTGCTGAGGACGATTATATCGTCGAGCCTACCCTCGTATTTCCACAAGTTCTCAAATCCGGGATCTTTGCATCTACTCAGCAAGTCCCTTGATCGCCATTCGTCTATGCCAGGAAAGATGTCAAAAACTATGCGAGACCAAGCAAAGCTTGGGTCGGGCAGCTTTCGAGTCACAACTTCGTACAGGTCGGAATCAGGAGAGATTTGCTCCAGTGTCGGACCTGTGATGGGGTGAAACTCCATATACTGCCAGTGGGATTTTGGGGGCTCCATCATGAAATAAGGGCCGACCTCTGTGGATCCAAAAATCTGCCACAGGTGTGCCTTGGTGTTGTTGACAATCCAGTCTCCTGTGCTCTTTGCCAATGGACCTATATGTAGTGTTAGCAGTGGCTTTGAAACTTTGCTCTTGCTCGGAAAAAATATCCCTCTAGAGACCGATCAGGCTTTGGGGGTTATTACGTACCACCAAGCCAGCATACTTGTTCCAGTGAACCCAGAAATGGGCGTATCTCATCTCCACAGTCTGAGAACACAGCATCACACAGGCTAGGGACCATAATCATGCCATTCAGTTCGATCCTCTTAGCAATTTCAACAGCCAGCTTTCCTGTGATTGGACCATTTGGTGGTCCAATCACTGCAGTTGCGGGGCAAAGTATTGTATAGATGCCAAAGAATATACCACTTGGGTGGAAAAACGGCGTGGATGATAGGAACGGCTTGTTCTTTGCAATCATGGTGTAGCAATTTGGTGACACCCGTCCTAGTATAGACGGATTGAGGCTGGAAAACTCCGAAAGGGCCAAAGTCCTATGCGTATAGTTTATTGGCTTCGGGGCACCTGTCGAACCTGATGTATGCATCACCAGGATAACATCATCTTTTGCTTGTTCCCAAGTCTTGTTGTATAAATAAGGCTTCGACGGAGTGTTTATCATTTCTTCCATGTCGGGAACCTCCACAGCCTGAAGGCCAGCGACGAGACCTTCCAGCGCAATGGCCTGTCCTTTGCCATAGCCAGAATAGAATACCACACTGCAATTGGTGGCATGAAGCAGCGACGATGTGTTTGGCAGGGCATTCCGAGGGCTTGGAAGAAGCAGCGGGTGCCCAACCTTCATAGCAGCCAGCTCCATAATCAAATATCTAAAGTCCTGAAAGCCGATATATGCAATTGTATGAGACATTCCGATTTGAGACTCTAGCCAGTGCGCAGTGAAGTTTACAGCCTGGGAGAGCTGCAAGGCCGTATATGAGTCAAATCCCTCGGAAATATCAGTCTTTGCAGCCATTCCCAACACATGTTGCGGATCTGTAGATGCAAGGTCATCGAGGGCCTGGGGAGCAAGCCTGCCAACCATACCACTCTGGTCGTGAGCGAGAGAAGAGCCGTCTAGGGCGGGGGTTGGGGAAACCATATTGGATTATATTCTCCTGGAACAAATTGACAAAAATATCGAAGTAGGTTATTGATTCTGGACCTCAAGATAAAATAAATTTATTCACAAAGAGCGGAGGTCATTTTTCTTTTATGCTGCGATTTCGCCAGCTTACGAACTAGGAGTACAGTAAGATATATAGGATCCACCATGACCGACGACGAAATAAACCACCAGTATAATCATCGAAGTGCCGAATTGCTTCGCGGTTCCCTGTTTCAGCGCGACCGGTCGAGTATGCTAGCGTGCACCTAAAATCTCACATAAGAAATTGCAGCGCTCTATCGTAGCTTTGCGGTGAGTGACGGCAACATTCCCAAGACCATAACTCGTCTGCGACGACGGCGGGGATACTCAAACATTGCGGTTTCTCACCGACGAAGCAGACCATAATGAAGGGGCCAATCCAGGCCCTATAACAGACCAACAACACGTCAGCAAATTGCCAAGCCACTCTATAGTCGGCGACGCCGCCGCCCAAGCTATTAATCGAGCCTATATTGGCTTTAAGCAGCATTCGATAGAATTTGACGAAGAAATGGTGAGATCACAATGCGTGGTGCACACAGCGTACCGTAAATCCGTGGTAGATATTCCAACCTGGTAAATACAAAACCCCACTTAGCATGATATAAACATACCCCTCCCTCTATTTTCAAAATCCAACTCCCCCCCCCCAA